>JANFOE010000526.1:372500-562465 GCA_025667525.1 Glebionis coronaria
GGATAATGTTTTAAATATATCTTTTTTAAAACAATACTCCGAAATTTATTATATTATAGAAAGGTGGTTTTTTTTTTAACTTTTACTATCAATCTATTCAAGTGTTGCGACTAAAGGTGTAAAAAAACCGATAAACTAATAAAGTGAGCCGATTTGCTTGATTTGGATTCGAAAAATCGAAAACCAAAGAAACTGAAATCAGAAAGCGTGAACATTGAAAAAACCAGTTTATCATGATTCTAATTTAATTTTTTCTTTTAGTTATTCGCAGCAACTCGAACTGACCAGTGTATAATATTCATGTAAATTTCAACGACCCATTCATAAAAATATGTATTAACTATGTTATTGCATTACTTTCATCGTATATGAATAAAAAATAACTGTAACCTAATTAAATATACGTCAAATAAATTAGTTATTTTGTTATATATTACTAGCAGGTACTTGTGTGTTGCCTAATAATAAATTTTGCGAGCACAATATTTATGATTATACATATTTTCAATAATAATTTTACAAATAATGATGAAATTTTTTGAGTTGAAATAACTTTAAGCAAAAATAACCATTTCATATAAAAATACTATTACAAAATTGTGATGATTGGTTGTGTAACATTTGTCACAATATTATATAACGTGTAAATACATAAAATCTTCGTAGTTTTAATGTTTACACATTTTCATACATTAATTAACCTTAAAATCTTACTACTTTGATAAGTACGATTAAATTAAATAGTTAGCAAAATGATTAGTATTTCACTAAATTTGTACTAAAATACATATGTAGACGATATATGTTTTCGAATATGCAAATTTATAAAAATTTATATGGTTCAAAATCAAACACATATTTGATAGTAAACTTACATTAATGAACAATTTAAATAATTGTATGTAAAAAAATTATAATTTATAGTAATAATCATTTGTACATGTTGCATATTAATTTGTATTCATTTTGTCATTTAATGCATGTGTATTTTGCTCATCAATTAATATAGAAATAAATTTATGAAGTTTTTTGGTTTTGTAAAGGTTTGTACTAAAACCTTGTAAGCTTGTACTACTTAAAATTTTGGAGAGAGCGCGTGCAATCTCTTTTAAAAGTAGTACATATTTATATAATGGGGCCGTTCTTATCGGTTTCGATAGGTTCTTTCTGCTTTGTCTTCTGACGGCTTTTATTGGCTAACCAAATCGATTGTGACATTGTTTCCCAGATGAACCCGTTGGTCCGGTTCGGTATTCAAAATTATCTACACCAATCATTTTAGGTAGATAACATATGTACGATTTTGTAAACATATGCTTTTAGTTGTTGTATAATGTAAATATATAATTGTAGTTTTAAGTAATTTGGTGTATTAATTACTAGGTTTTCTTTTTCAATATGTAATATAGATAATTTGAATGTTTTTATGGCTGTGAAGTAACTTTGTTATGACTCTAATTTTTTAATGTTATGTAATTTTAATACAATGAAATATCACGAACTAATTTATAATATTATTTGTCTAATTGATTTCATTATTTTTTTCAAAATGGTTAACCCCGAACTCGAACTATGGATATTACCACTCTTGTACGGTTTGGTTTCAGATAGTCTAATGAGCTACCCGTCCTGCTGGCGATACTAAAATATCAAATCAAGTCAAATTGCCTCGTGAACACCTGTTAGGACCATTGTAATAGTTATATGTAATAGGTAGACTAGGAGGTATGTAGTTCCTCCTGGTCCTAGTCGTAGTAGGAGCAAGTCCTGTTCCTGGTCCCAGTCGAAGTCAAACTTTATTATTTACTTAATATTCTGTTAGGATATGCATGAGATATGTTAGGAAAGGATATGCATATCAGTTTTACACGTTTTCTTTAATGATGTATTAGGGTTTCCTTGTAGTATAAAAGGAACCTTAGGCAGAAGAGTTACACACACCTTCACAAAACGTAGTTCTAGTCATTATCAATATTAGAAATCCTTAGAAAGGATCAAGTCGTTATAGTTATTCTGTTTCTCTTGTTTATATTTACATTCTACATTCATATTGTGTATAGAGTCTCTTTGTGATTTGACTTGTGATTACAGATGTCATTCACCGGTCCTGACAGGCTGCAAGATCTACATCTAGTGGATCCAACAAGTGGTATCAGAGCCTGGGAGGGTCTCTATGCAAGCAGAATCAAGTTCTCTTATTACTAACAATCTTTTTATCATGTCTGCCTCAACTTCTACTCAAACAGGAGAAGAAAGCACTCCAAAAATTGTGCAACCTCAGCAGATCCTGGCTACGGTCTCCAACACGAATGGAAAATTCCCTCTTCTGAAGAAGGGTGAATATGATAACTGGGAAATAAAGATGGAATGGTGGATCACCAACACTGATCAAGATCTTTGGAAGATCATTCTGAATGGAAACAGCAGGAAGCTTACTGGACGAGACAAGAACGGTAATATTACTCTGCTTGACCCTAAATCTCATGAGGATATCATCGCTATTCAGAAGGAGGTAAAAGCAAAAACAATTTTGCTTCAATCTCTTCCTGAAGATCACATGGGTGACTTCTACCATTTGGATGATGCCAGAGAGATCTGGAATGGCATAAAAGCAAGGTTCGACGGGAATGAGGAGTCAAAGAAAATGCGAAGGTCCATGCTGAGAGATGAATTTACCGAATTCAAAATCTCAGAAACTGAAGGTCTAAATCAAGGGTATGATAGGTTCCAGAAGATCTTGAGCCAATTGAATCAACTTCGGTCAAAACCTGATGATGGTGATATTAATGCAAGGTTTCTTAAAGCCTTACCCTACTCTTGGAACCAGGTGGTGATCTCTCTCAAAGCCAAAGGTGGGCTTGACTATCTCACCTTTGATGATTTGTTTCATAGGCTCAGAACATTCGAACCTCATGTGAGAGGATATCCTAGTGACTCTTTTCCCACCCCTGCTAATTCAGCCTTTGTGAGCTCTATGGCATCTAGTCCCATTTCATATGCAAGTAGCCCAAGCAATACTGTCTCCTCCCAGCATACTATTCAGCATACTAGTCCCATGTCATATGCATCTAGTCCCATGTCTTCTGCTTCTGATCCTGCTGCCAAGTCTGGTAGTATGGTAGAAGCTGTTCTGCATTCTTTTGTGGCTGATGTTACTGCTGAACAACAACTTGCTTTTGATGACTTCAAACAGATCGATAAACTTGACCTGGATGAGATAGATCTTAAATGGCAGATGGCCATGCTTACTCTTAGGGTTTACAAGTTTAAGAAGAAAGCAGGAAGGAAATTTAATTACAACCCTCGGGAGCCAGCAAGATTCGATAGAAGCAAGGTACGGTGCTATAACTGCCAGCAACAGGGTCACTTTGCAAGGGAGTGCCCTAGCAAGAATGATCAGGAGAAGAGCAGGTACTCCGCTTTCAAGGTTCAGGAAGTTAAAGATGACAGGAAGGCATTGGTATCGGTTGACTCTATGGTCAACTGGAATGATCATCAGGCTTCTACTCTGGAATCAGCTGAATCCTCGACTGATGTGTTGGCAATGATTGCTGGGAATCTCTCTGATGCAGAAGAAGCAGAAGAGTTTGCTCTTATGGGCATCTCACCTCAGGTACAACATTGTCCTCTTGGTTGTCATGATAAATACACAGAATTGTTGTCCCAATTTAATGAAGTAAATGATCAAAATGATAAGTATTTTTTAGAGGTACAAGCCTATAAGGCTTCATTAAACACATTGGAACAACAAAAGAAGTGGTTACAAGATACACAACGTGCGTATGAGGATAAAATCAGGATACTAAGCATTGATTTAGAAAACACTACAAGTATGCTTAAATATACAGAAACTGAAAGAGATGCTAGTATCAAAGAAAAAGAGGAGATGCAAGCTAAATTAGATGCTACGATGTTAAGATTTGACAAATGGCAAAAGGCACAAAAAAATCTTTCCAAATTAATTGATAGTAGCATGTCTGGCAGAACTAAAAGAGGCTTAGGATTTGAAAAATATATTGATTCAGAAGATGTATTTGATTTATCTTTCTCAAGTGTCTTTGATGCCGACAAAGAGGATGAGGGCAAACCTAGTTACAATAGGTTTAAACCAGCAGCAGAAATGCATGCTGTCCCTCCGCCTCTTACTGGAACTTTTATGCCCACCTCATGGCATAATGACTCGGATGGATCACAGATGCTTGAGTCCCCAACAAGTTCTACTAATACTAATGACTTTGTCTCATGTACTTTCAGTGACAAAGCCGGTGACTCTGCATCTAATGGTTCAAGTGAAGAGTCAAGACCTACAAGTTCCAAGTCGAATGATCATGCTGCTACTGGTGCTAGGAAATGTGAAGAAAAAGTTGATGTCAAGTCAAGTGTGTCTGGTCCTTGTTTATTGAGTCCTAGGAAGAATGTTTTTCCTAGAAATGTGTGTAATAAAGTAGGCAGTATGAAACAATCTCATTCTAATAAAAGGTCTTTCAAAACATGTTTTGTTTGTGGCAGTTCCTTTCATTTAATTAAAGATTGTGATTATTATGACACACATGCATCTGTTAATCATGCTTTTCCTGCTCCTGGTTCACCAGGAGCTGCTTCATATACTTCTAGAAGACTTAATCCTAGTGCTCTAATGTTTAATACTTCTAGAGTATCCTCTCCTTTCACGTCTGATCATTGGAGAGATAGTGGATTCCAAACAACCAGTAATTATTTTCCAAATTTTAATCCAATCTATCCGCATCATTTTGACCACACGTATTTTGGTTTGGGAAATTTGGGAACTGCTGTTAAGCCCTCAGCAGGTTGTTCTTGGTCAAATAATAATACCCATATGATGCTCAGGCAACCAAGGAACAATGGTGGATCTCATCAATCTTCTTGGCATTCTTCTAACGATCCACAAGGCAGGCTCACACCTGAAAAGGTTTGGGTCCCCTTAAGACACTAATTTTTGCATTTTTTATTCTCTTGTTGTTGTAGGTTACTCCATACCAGGATCCTAGTCTAGGCATTGTTGATAGTGGTTGCTCCAGGAGCATGACTGGCAATAAAAGTCTTCTCTCTAACTTTGTACCATTTCATGGAGGCAAGGTCTATTTTGGTGGAGGTGAAGGCAGAATCACTGGCAAAGGAACGATAAAGACTCCAAATCTAAATTTTGAGCAGGTCTACTATGTGGAAGCACTTCAACACTTCAACTTGATATCGGTCTCTCAGATTTGTGACAAGAAGCAGTTTGTACTCTTCACCGATACTGATGAACTTGTGCTTTCCAAAGATTTTCAGCTTCCGGATGACTCACAAGTTTTACTCAAAATCCCTAGAAGACACAATCTATATAGCATCAAGTTGAATGAAGTCAACCCTACTGGTCAACTAGCATGTCTTGTTGCAAAAGCCTCAGAAGATGAAGCCACTAAATGGCACCGGAGGATGGGACATGTGAACTTCAAGACCATTCACAAACTTGCCAATCTGAATCTGGTCTCTGGTTTACCTCCCAAGATGTTTAGAAATGATATAAATTGTATTGCCTGCAGCAAAGGCAAACAACACAAAGCATCCTTCAAGGCCATTACTGCTTTTAAGTCTTATTACTGAACCATTGCAGCTTCTACACATGGACTTATTTGGTCCTACTTCCATCAGAAGCATTGACCACAAGCAATTCTGTTTGGTGGTGACTGATGGTTATAGCAGGTTTACGTGGGTGTTTTTCATGGCTGCCAAGAGTGAGACCTACTCGATTCTTCGAGATTTTCTTACCTTGATAGAGAATCAGTTGTCCAAGAAAGTTAAAGGTATTCGTTGCGACAATGGAACCGAGTTTAAAAATAGAGACCTCATCACACTTTGCAATGCTAAGGGCATCAAGAGAGATTACAGTGCTGCTCGGACTCCTCAACAGAATGGTGTGGCAGAAAGAAAGAACCGGACACTAATAGAAGCAGCAAGAACTATGCTTGCCGATTCCAAGCTTCCGACCATGTTCTGGACAGAAGCTGTTAATACTGCAAGTTATGTCTTGAATAGGGTTTCTATTACCAATCCTCACAAGAAAACACCTTATGAGCTGCTCACGGGCAAAGTTCCAAATATTGCTCATTTGAAGCCTTTTGGGTATCCAGTCACCATTCTGAATACTAGTGACTATTTGGGGAAGTTTGATGGCAAGGCTGACGAAGGATACATTGTGGGATATTCAGCTCACTCTCGGGCGTATCGTGTTTACAATCTTCAAGCCAAACGGATAGTTGAAACTATTAATCTCAGGTATTTTGAGGAGAAGACAAACATATAAGGAAAAGGTCCAGAATGGTATTTTGATCTTGATTATCTTAGTGATTCGTTAGGATATTTTCGTTTCAAAACTAACCATGATGCAGGACCACAAGTGTTTGCAACTTCTAGTACTGGTGTTCCTTCTAGTCTTTCTGATTCAGATGATGAGGATGACATTTTTGTGGTTCCATCCTATTCCACCACGGTCTCTCCTACTCCTCCTAATGATGCAACTCCATTGGATGTTCAGGATTCCCAAGCAGCTCTTGACACTCTTCTCAAGCAACAACAAGAAGCTACTAAAGCAGCTGCTCAAGGTAGTTATGAGTTTCCCTTGGTTGAGCCTACTGACAAAGTTGCTCCTGGTACTCCAGCTTCTGCTCCTAGTGCTAGCCTCTCAACTACTGGTACTCCGGCTAGTGAGTCTGCTTCCAATACACGCTTCTCCAGTCCTTCTGATTTGGGGAACCATGAAAAGAAGTCTTCTACCAAGCTGGATGATATACATAAACAACCGGTAGACGGGATTTTCCAAAATGCTTCATATGATGCTGATTTTGTTGGTGATCTCAATAACTTGGCACCAGAAGTGGAGGTTTCTTCCAATCCAGTCTTGCAATCACATAAAGATCATCCTACCACTCAAATTATTGAAGATCCTGGTTCTACCGTCAAGACACGCAGAATGCAGCAGAAGGCCTCGTCTGATCATCATGCTCTTGTGGGCTATATTGAGGATCAACAGCGTAATAATCATACGGACTTTCAACACTGTTTGTTTGCTTGTTTTCTTTCACAGGTGGAACCTAGGTCTGTTTCTCATGCACTTGAGGATCAAAGTTGGGTGGAGGCTATGCAGGAGGAAATGCAGCAATTCTTGTTTCAGAATGTTTGGGTTCTGGTTGACTTACCAGATGGGAAGACAGCTATCAATACCAAATGGATTCTCAAAAACAAGAAGGATGCACGGGGAATTGTTGTCAGGAATAAAGCTAGGCTTGTCGCACAAGGACACACTCAAATTGAGGGCATTGACTACACTGAAGTCTTTGTGCCTGTTGCCAGGATCGAGGCCATTCGTCTCTTTTTGGCCTTTGCTTCGTATGTTGGCTTTACGGTGTTCCAGATGGATGTCAAGAGTGCATTTCTCTATAGAAAAATTGACGAGGAAGTGTATGTTACTCAACCTAAGGGGTTTGTTGATCCACTTCATCCCAAGAAAGTCTACAAGGTGGTCAAGGCTCTTTATGGGTTACATCAGGCTCCTAGAGCTTGGTATGAGCGTCTCTCCACTTTCTTGTTAAAGAATGGCTATAGAAGAGGTACTATTGACAAAACACTATTTCTTCGGCGGAATTCCAAGGATATTATCCTTGTTCAGGTTTATGTGGACGACATTATCTTTGGTTCTACAAGGAAGGAGTGGTGTGATGAGTTTGAACACTTGATGAAAGGCGAATTTCAGATGAGTGCCATGGGAGAACTGTCATTTTTCCTTGGTCTTCAGGTCAAGCAACAATCGGATGGGATTTTTATCAGTCAAGATAAATATGTTCATGGGATTCTTCAGAAGTTTGACATGGATCCTCTTAGACCAGCAGCAACTCCTTATGAAGTTGCTAGAATCAAACTTAAGAATGAGCCAGATCCCCCGGTAAATGTTCACATGTACAGGTCTATGATTGGCTCTCTCATGTATTTGACTGCATCACGTCCAGACATTATGTTTGCAGTAAGTGCTTGTTCTAGACACCAGGTGACTCCAACGGTTTCGAACTTAAATGCAGTGAAGAAGATTTTCAAGTATATCAAGGCTCAACCTAAATTGGGTCTATGGTATCCTAGAGAATCTCCCTTTGTTCTTGAAGCCTATAGTGATAGTGATTATGCTGGTGCTAATAATGATAGGAAGTCTACTACTGGTGGTTGTCAATTTTTGGGTCGTCGGCTTATTTCATGGCAATGTAAGAAACAGACAATCGTAGCTACTTCTTCAACAGAAGCTGAATACGTTGCGGCTGCTAGTTGTTGTGGTCAAGTCTTATGGATCCAAAATCAGATGTTGGACTATGGTTTCAATTTTATGAATACCAAAATTTTTATTGACAATCAAAGCACTATTTTCATTGTGAAGAATCCTGTATTTCATCAGCGGACGAAGCATATTGAGATTCGGCATCATTTTATACGCGATGCCAATGAGAAGAAGCTGATACATGTTCTTAAAGTACATACGGATGACAATGTTGCTGATTTGCTGACTAAAGCTTTTGATGGTCCTCGGTTTAACCACTTGGTGGTTCCTATTGGGATGGTCAATCCTTGAGGTCTAGGATTGAGGGGAGGCAAAGCCTAAGGGGAGGCTTTGTGTACATATTAGGTTAGTCTAACATATTCATAGTATTTAACAACATAATTTCTTGGTTATGATGGTGTGTGGTGCTTCTGATGGAGGATTTTTGCTCTCTTCTGGTGGATATGGCCTTACATGACTGGCTTCTGGTCCTCTTTGGTCAGCTTCTAGTTATGCTTGGTTTCCTTATGGTGGTTTAAAATCCTTCCATGTCTAGTGGTGTTTGGCTATTGGTACTGGTACTGGTCTGGCTACTGTTCATTCCTTTTGTCCTTTGTTAATCACGTTTTGCTCCTGGTCTGACCATTGTGTGCTTTGACTTTTGGTCAACGCTCCCAATAATGGTATTTACAAGTTTGAATTCAGCAAGTAAATTGGGGGTTGGTTATTATGTTAAAAAGGGCAAGTGGTTATTATGCCATTATGGTTTAATTTGAAAGGGAAACCCCCCATTAATAGGGGTCAATGAACAGTTACTAGTTTCTTTATATATGGTCAACATACACCCTTGACTCACTCATTACAATTAACACACACACAAAAACCGCTTCTACTCTCTACATCCCAATCCCAATCCTCCTTCCATCAATTCATCAAGATCCATGGCTGCTCTTGCTCACCAACCTGCTCACAATCGTGTTGCTTATCTGGGTGATGGTCCAAATCGTGAACATTTTGCTGACATCTTGGATTTCATTGAAGCTTCTAACTTAAGGTTTGCATTTACTGTTTGTCCTACCATATATGATAGTGTGATACGTCAATTTTGGGCATCTGCTGAGCTTGTGAATGTGGCTGGACGTCCACGTGCACTCCTTGCTACCATAGATGGACGTGCATATGTGGTAACTGAAGCGTCTATTCGCTCTTCTCTTCATCTTCGGGATGAGGGGGGTGTTGTATCCATCCCCAATTCGGAAGTATTGGAGGGTATGGCTGCCATAGGTTATGAACATGGGGGGAAGTTTAACTTCCATAAGAATAGGTTTTCCCCCCAATGGAAGCTTCTGGTTCACTTTTTGATCCATTGTATGAGTCCCAAGTCTGGGAGTTGGGATGCTTTCCCTACTCCTTTGGCTACTGGTCTTATATGTTTAGCCCAGGGTAGAGTGTTTAATTTTTCTCATTATCTATTTGAGGGGATGGCTAGTAATTTGTCTACTGCTGGTTCGAGGAAGAAATTTCTTATGTACCCTAGGTTTCTTCAACAAATACTTGTTTGCATTCCACGTGATAGGGCTGAGCATGTGCCATCTAAACTTACAGCTAAAGTGTATTACAATATGATGAATGGGTTTACTGGGGATTGGAGGCCCCTGACTGAAGCCATGATAGGGTTGGCTCAGGGTCCTATGGGTCAGGAGGAGGAGGCTCCTGAGTTGGTTGTGATAGATGATGACCCCATGGAGGAGGAGGAGGCTCCTACTGTTGGTGCCACTCCTGTGGTAGAGGAGGAGCTAGTTGAGGAAGTGGTGGTTGAAAAACCATCTCCTACCAAGGCTGGTCCTTCCTCAGTTCCACAAAGGTCTCCTTTTGTGGAGACTCCACCTCCTATTCCTGCCCCACACTCGACTGATATCCCGTTTGATGCTAGTTCTCCACAGGTTGACCCACATGTTGCTTCGGGCTCCCGTGATGTTTTCCCTGATCCAAGTTCTCTTGGTGGGCAGGCGGAGGAGCCTACTACACTGACATCTTTGCTCGATCTTATGCACAGGTACCATGAGAGGATGATTTGTTTGGAAGCAGACTTAAACCAACATCAGAAGCTTACAAGGGAGTTTGTTCTTCCTCTGGCTGATCGCATAAAGGTGTTGGAGAATCAACAACGTCGTCGCAAGAAGCATGTGGTTCTTTCAGATTCTGAGGATGAGGGTGCGGAGAATGTTGAGGATGGCTTGACGTTGTTGGCAAAGGCTGCCTTTGCTGATAAAGTTTATGATGATTTGCCGGTTCCTCCAATGTCCTCCAATGTTCCTTCTCCTAGTGCTATTCCCCCTTCTATGGGTGGTGATTCTGATCCTGCTGATGGTTCTCATGCTGGTCCCTCTCATGATCCGAAGGGTAAAGCCCCAATGACTGATTCTCCATCTCCCACTCGCAAGTGTACTCGTCGACAGATTGAAGAAGAAAGGCTTGGTGAAGAGGCTGCTCGTCGAGTTCAGGCTGAGATTGATGAGGAGGATAGGGCTGCTGAGGAAGAGCTTCGAGAGCGAAGGCGTGCGCAAATTCAGCATGATGCCATGCATTGGACTGATGGTGAATGGATGCAAGTGTTGACTGTTCTCACTCGGGATTATGCTCAGTTTAAAGATCTGTTGGGTGATGATGTTGATGAACACAATTGTATTCCGCGTGCTATGGTAATGATGCGTAAGCACCAGTTGGCTCTTGCTGAAGAACTAAAGAAACAGAGAAGGAACAGACCTCTATCTCGGGCTGAGCAGCGCCAGCAGATGCAACGTTATGTGAAATATCAGTCTGCTGCTCATTTTAATGCTCCGTGGACTTGGGCTCGGGTGCGGGCTTTGACTTTTGATGAGCTTAAGGTCCTTTATGAAAAGATGGTGAAAATTGTCAAGAAACACAAAATTTAAGAAAATTGTCACCATTAGAGTTTTTTCTTTATTTATTTATGCCCGATGATAATTTTGCCCTTTATCAATTTATTTTTATTTTTCTTTAAAGTTTTTAATAATAACCTCAAGTTAATGCGAAATGATAAACTAAATATAAACTTTTTTCTAATATTGAATGTAAACAATTAATTAGTACTCACGACTCATTTCTTAATAAGCTATGTAGTTCTAGGATTATGTTCAGGGAACCAGCTGATGTTAGAAGGCCTAGTATTAATGAAACACCAGAGGTTGATTCTGATGAGAATCAACTTGATTGTGTCCATGAGGTTCAAAAGGGGAGATGGTTGGTTACTTTATCCTGCATTTGATCCTACCATTCCCTAGGATAAAATGGAACCTATCATAGGCATGAGGTATGAGAGCCTAACGCTAGTTGAATTTGGCTTTGACAAACTATGCAGTAGCTCATGGTTTTTAACTATGGTATCTGAAAAATGATTGGAGGAATGTTTTTGTCTTTTATAGTAGAAATATGGGGGAAGGTAGATGTGTAGGGAAATGTAACAAAGATAGGGATGTCAAATAAGGGTAGGAGTAAGGGGAAACAGGGTAACAAATATGTTAAGAAAAAAAACATACTACACTTTTTAAGGTTAAAGAAGTAGGAGAGTCTTCTAACCAAGGTTCCTCAAAACCATCACCTGGTAAGTGGACAAAGAAACAAATTCAAAAGAAAAAAATGCTTCCATGTCCATTTAGGCTTTATGCTTAATGGATGTCTACTGAATCATCTTTTCAAATTAAGTCCTTTTAAAATGAACATAAATGTTGTAGGAATTTTGGACTTAGGTTCTCTTGTTGCCTTAGGCCAGTGTACGAGAGAAAAATAATTGGTATTATTTGAACATGAGGGTGGGCTTATAAAGCATTATGGGAAACTATATCAGTACAAGGAAAGTTATATTAGACTCAAACCATGGATCTACGTGTATACTGGATGTTGTTGAATCAAGCAGTGGGTCTTCTTTGTATTTTAAAAGGATGTATATATGTTTCAAAGGAGTTAAAGATGGATGGGTAGCAGGATGAAGGGGGGCTATTAGATTTGATGGGTATTTTTCAAAACATACTTGCAAGGGGGAATTACTAATAGCCATGGGAAGGGATGCAAACAACAAGATGTATCCCGTAGCATGAGTTGTAGTAAGAGTGGAGAATGATGAGAATTGGAGTTGGTTCTTGCATCTATTGCATGATGATTTATCTCTTAATGAAGGAAACGAAATTACTTTAATATCATATTCCCATAAAGGAAAATGTGAATACCTTTTATGCATTTCAATAAGCTTGTATACTTATGAATATACGAGTAATGTATTTTGTTGATCAAACAGGGATTACTATATGTATTTTGTTGATTAAACAGACATTTATATGCCAATTTCAAGAAAAAATATAGTGAACTCCAATTCCAAAGACTTTTTTTGGTTTGCAGCCTCTTGTATAGTGCCACATAAGTTTGAATTAATCATGGATAAAAAAAGGATGTTAGATACAACTGCATATGATTATCTGGTGCAAGGGAATCCCAACTTTTGTTCAAGAGCTTTCTTTGAAATGGACAAGAGATGTGTAGCCTTTGAAAATGAGATATCAGAAATCTTCAACATAACAATATTGGGTCCAAGACATAAACCTATTATTACTTTGTTTGAATAAATTAGGCTATACATCATACAAAGATTAGTGGGAATAAATAACTTAGTTATGAGTTTAGAATACATAATAACACCAAGTATAAGGAAGAGATTAGAATTACTTAAGGTGAAACAAAGGTACAATTTTTAACTGGAAATGAATAACTTTGCTATGGTATGTATTAGCTATGTATTAATTATACATTGTATTCATTTCAGAGACTGTTTGTATTCCCAAGTGGTTTCCAAGAGCTGAAAATAAGGTGTGGGGATGAAAGTTATGGTGTAAATCTGCTTCACAACTTATGCACCATTAGGATGTGGGAATTAAGTGGTGTGCCTTGTGTACATGTTGTAGTAGGGTACCTAAAGGTGGGAACTGACCTTGATTTAGCTGTTAGCAACTAGTATAACCAAGAAGATTGGTTTAATGTCTATTCATTTTGCATTGAGCTGGTACTTGGGCCAAATATGTAGAGTAGGACAATAGATCAACCCCCATTACCACCACTAGTTAGAATGATGCCTGGTAGACCACAAAAAGCTAGGATCAAAGCACCTTGTGAAAATACTGATCCCAAGTTAGTAGGGTGGGTAGGACTATGACATGTACAAACTTTTGGTAAAAGGGACACAATGAATCATCTTGTAAGGCTGACCCATAACCAAAACCTACTTTTGAAAAAAAATTACCAGGGAGAAAAAAAGTGCATGGAGTATGTGCTTCTAGTAGAGGGGGAAGAGGTTGAAGAGGAGATGGAAGTGGTGGGAGTGGAAGTGGAATAGGTGGCAGTGGGGGGATTAATGATACAAGTGGTGTTACTGTCATTAGAACATCAAGTCGGGGTTGTAGGGGAAGCAAAGGAGGTAGTATGGGTAGGGGTAGCAAAGGTGGTCAAATGAGAATTATGAAGCTGCAAGGAATGAAGAAGCACGAGCTTTGGGGTCAATTGAGAATGTTATGACTGAAGAATCGCCATCATTAGAGACAACTGTTACTACAACAAACGTTGAATCACAAAATGAAGATGGAAATGCATCTGTATCTCTTAATAGAGGCAAATCAATTGCAACAAATGAAGATGAACCAGTTCCCAATAAGAGGAAAATAGGAAGGACTCATCTTATGTGGATGGAATAAGGATCTACCATAAGAACAGGGAAAGATTGAAAAGATTGCTAATCAGAAAAAGGCTTTCTAGTTTGAGAAGCATGGAGGAGGAAGCAATACAAACAACTGTTTTGATGTTTCTGATTAGTTTGATGTTGTTTAACATAAGTATTGTTGATTCCTAACATGTAATGAAGGTGAACCAGTTCCCAAGAAGAGGAAAAGAGGAAGGGCCCTGATGAGAATCATATTATACATGTTTTAATACCCCAAATCGGACTAAAACGGGTAAAATATCATCAAAACGTGCCAAATACCCTTGTATTGTTGTTTGTGTATATGCAGGCACAGATATTAAGAATTCACTTAGAAATCTATAAAACAAGCAAAAACGAACACATGAAACGAAGTTGTAAAAGAACCGGACCCGGATGTGAATTTCCAAAAATACCCTTGAAGATTGAAGAAATTAGAAGAATAGTCCTCCAAGTTTTGAAGATTGACACTTTATACCCCCAGGAATTTATAATTTAAAACACGAATAGGCCTTGAAGAATTCAAGAATGACAACACAAGTCCTCTCATAAACTTAAGGACTAAACTTGCAAAGCCAAAAGGACAAGCAATGTAAATGCTGCCAAGGATGATTGTTAAATCCACAAGGACCAAAATTGCCATCCAACCAAATTCATTTTACACTAGACAACAACAGACAAGAAATTTAAAGGGGTCGTTTCTGCCCTTGTCCAAAGTTCATAACAAAGGAAACACGGGGCATATGGTGTGAAAATCACAAGGACTATTTTTGCCTCATAGCCAAAGTTTAAACTCCAAAAACGCGTTAAACACGTATCATTAACCTAAAACATATCAAATCTTTTCCTTTTATGCTATAAACCCTAACCACCCATTACTCACTAAATCAAAGGGTTTTTGGAATTACTTTTATAGATAGCTAATTCAACCTCACCAAAAATTCCCACATGCTTTGTTTTGATACCACATCATCCAACATCCCCACATGGACCTTCCCTACACCACTATAGCAAAGTTTTGGGAGAAGACACAATTTGGACGATTTGGATCATGTTAATTGCTCCCCACATCTATCCTATGGACCAAGATCAAGATTCCATCTGCTATACCACATGGCACCAGCTGGCTAATCAGATGTTCAAGTTTTGACCAAGATTTTCAACATTCGACAAGGGCAATTCAGAAAATCACAAGCATTAGGGTTTCTAGTTTTTAGTAGTTCTAGAAAGATCAACTCACTTATTATATATACTTAGCCATAACATCAGTTGTATTTTTTTCCAAAATTTGTAAACCTCAAATATTAATGGAAATGTTTGGGCCTTGCAATTATTATGTTCCATTTTAGTTTAAAACCTTTCCTTTTTACATTTCAGTCTATTTAAATTTACTTGCACACTTTAATTTTCTGTTTATCAAAAATATTTATCAAATGATTTTGTTAACTTTTTTTAGAACCAAGTTTTATAAGTTGATGGTGTATTCTTGACTTGACAAATCTAGTATAAGCTAGGTTTATAAAGCTTGTTATTTTCTTGCACTTTACTTTTCCATTGCAAGTTCTATGGTTCCACAGTTTATTTTTCTCAAAAATCAATTTTAGAGCTTTCTACTTATTCTAACTAATGCATAAGCTTGAAATAAGCTTGATTGACAATCAAGCTTATTCCTTAGTTTATGCTGCTTTTTTTCTTCCTTGTGGTGTGATAACAGGTCTAATCACTTGAAGATATTTTCATTCCATCTTTTGTGTTTGAGACTGTTGTAGTCTCTAGTTTGCACAAGTCCAAACACCTTATCTCAATAAGCCAATAAGATCAGAAAATCTAGTAAGCTTTTACAGCAGCTTTTGATTGGGCCTGGATGTAGGTTTGGTCAGGTATAAGCTTTGTACTCAAGTTTTACTATTTTATGCTTAAATTTTGTGCCTTGGTTTGTTTATGTTATCGATTTTATAGCTTAATTTGTCATTTTTATTGCTTATTTATTACCCTTGCATGGTAACTTGTATGCTTTGGTTTTAAAATCTTGAAGTTCTTTGTTAATCTTGCATGTTCAACCCTTAAGGGGTGTTTGGGACTATTTATATCTTAATTGACACAAGTTCTTGTATAACTTTTGGCCTGCACATCTCAGCTTAGTATAGAGTAGTCTCATTTTACTTTTTACTGCATATGTTTAGTGTTAAAAAAATCAAGTTTTATGTTTTTCAGTTTGACTGCATTATTGTCTGATATTGTGGTTTAGTTTGTTTAATGATATGGCTTTTATTGTTTTATGATATGTATACATTCATCTGATATGCGTGATGGTATTGTTAAAAGGTTAGCTTTGCCTTTGTGATCTTAAAATTGCAAAAATTGTGCCTTTAAGCAGTCAATCACATCAGAAGATTTTATAGCCCTTTTGAGTTAGTTTAAGGTTGTGAATTTTGTTATGCTATTAGAATGGGTTTAATATTCCATTTGTTTTCAGTTTATATGCTTTTTAGTCTACTTATTTAGCCTGTGTGATAAGCCAAATCTCACCATTTGGCCTAGAACAAGGTTGTTCTAGTCATCAATTAGCATTAGAACTTAATTTCTTGCATTTATCTTTTCATCCCTTGAAATTTGTGCTTTTGTATGTTATTTTGTGAGTATTTGGTTGTGCTTTGTGTATTTTTGAACTGCTATTTACCCACTAAGCATCAAGTGTGCTTATTAGGCCTAATTGTCCATAAAAAAAGTAAAAGGCCAACTACCATAATCACATTCCAAGGATTTTCCCTTAAATCTAGTAACCACATTTCATAAGTAATTTTTTATAGCTCTTTATAGTGTCCTGTTCATTTTCTTTCTTTTTTACCAACTTTGACTTTTGTTGACTTTTTGTACAAAATTGGCCAAGTGCTTATTTGCATATACCAGATTATTTACTTGGGCAACAACTTGGATTTTATATTCAACCTTGTTTTCTCAGCTTATTTTTATGTTTTATAAGTTTCAGATCTTAATTTTAGTTTTTCGTTAGAAAACTAGCTTATTTTCATTTTTAAAAAGTGCTTAATGAGCTCCACAACTTATTGTTGTGGACTTATTGGTTTTTTTCTTGATTTTAACCTCTTAGTTAACTTATTTTAAATCTCTTTGCAAAAAACCAGGTCCTCTAGTCTTGTTTTAAGCTAAATCGACTATTTTGTCATTTAGTGAAATAACTTTTTGCCTATTTTAGCTTTTCTAGTTAATCTTTTTAGAAAATTCTTTTTGCAATTTCATATTAGTCTAAAATATTGAGGTCTGCAAAAAATTAGGAAATAAGATTTAGTTTTGAGCTTATTGAGCTTATTAGGCCCATTAAACTAGCTTATAGCTTATTTCTAGCTTATTGGCTTGGATTCGGCTTTTGGGCCTTTAGAAAATTATGTTCATATTATCAGTTTTACATAGAGTAGACCTTTAGATTTCAAAAAATTTCAACTTTTTCTTATTGGGCCTAATTTGGCCCATTAAGCTTGTTATTTTTTTATTGGGCTGTTTTAGGGCCCAATAAGGGTTTTTATTCATTTTTAATTTCATTTTTGATATGTTTAGGTAAAATTAAATTAGTTTGCAAGTTTTTAGAATTTTTTATAATTTTAATATTTTTTGTCTCGATTTGCATGCCAACGTAATTCGTCTTAGTTTTAATCCATCATAGTGTAGTTTCGTCTTTACTTTTTAACCCTTCCATTCCAAAAACGTAAACTAATCCAAAAACGTATCTTTCGCACATAACCTAACAACCTTCCTTGGAGAACGAACTCGACTTTTGGTTTTTAACGTTTTAACGTTATTAACTTAATACTTACCATTCACTTATACTTTTTCCTAAAAGTGTGAATGAAAATAGTACATTAATTATGGTGCCGCTGTCGGGGAAGGTTTGTTAGTGTGTGCCATTAACGTATTTGTTTGAGTAGTTCTTGTTGGGAATAAATTTAGGCCAGAACACTTGAACGCTGACAAGAACAACTCAAACGTTGACAAGAGCAAAGTGAGCGCTGACAGCATAAGCGTTGACAAGATAAAGTCAAACGTTGATAGATTGAAGACAAGCACTGATGGAAGATGTGAGCTACACGTTTATTATATTCTAAATTACTTCTAGTAAGGATAGAAACGACAATGTATTTTCTATGTTTATCTTTACCTAGAATAGTTGATTCGTAGCTTATTGTACAAGACTTCTTGTTCTATAAAAGAAGATCTTTTAGGTTAATGTTTAATATCAGTTTTCATAGTATTCACAAGTTAAACCTTTCATTGTAATCAACACGATTATTCTAATACAAGTGAAAGTTTGTTTAACATCATTGTGTTTTAGATCAAGTGTTAATTCCGCATAACACTTTGTTACTTTATTCATAAGCAAAGGTTTCTCTACGTGTTATACTTGATCTAATCTCGTATACACAAAGCTAATCGATCTAAGTTTGGGATCAACAAGTGGTATCAGAGCTTGTTGAGAAACTTTTAATCTTTAAGTAACGCAGAACCCTAAAACACCAAACCCTAAAAACCCTAAAATTCTCAAAACCCTAAAAACATCATGTCTGGCACAAATCAACCTCCTGCTTTGCTTCAAAACAACTTCTCAAACCCTAGTATCAAAATTCCCATGTTTGATGCCAGGAACTTTGAACTCTGGAAGTCCAATTTTGAGCAATACATAGCTATTCATGACTACACTCTTTGGGAAATTATCGAATATGGAAACACATTCGATAAAGCAGCAAAGATTACTGCTGCAATTGCCGCAAGGACAGCTGTTCCTAATTGTCCTGAAGCTGATAAAGTGGAAAAGCCTGATGATGGGAGAGCGGTAGCTGTTGAAGATATAGCCAAGAAGAGGGTGGACATGAAAATTTTGAACATCTTGAAACATGCCCTAGGTCATGAGAATCAGCATAAGTACAAACGTTTTGAGTCTGCAAAAGAGCTTTGGGAAGCTCTTGAAGTAGCACATGGTGGCAATGCTGACACAAAAGAAGAAAAGAAGAAGCAACTCTTGCATGAGTATGCTGTCTTTAAAGCTCAACCTAATGAGAATCTCAGCAGTGTGAGAAGTAGACTTCTTGACATCACAAGTCAACTTTCCTTCATGGGAAAACAGATTGATGACCCTGAATTGAATGCTACTTTTCTCAAAAGCCTTGGTGATGTATGGAAGATTGAGACAAGATCTATTCTTGTCAATAACACCCACAAGACTTCCAGGTTTGATGACATCTTCAACAAGTTAAGGCTGTTGGAGAATGAATGGCAATTGGAGAGTGATAACAAATCTTCTAGCAGCAACATGGCCTTCTTTTCACAAAGTGAAGGCCAATTTGATTCCATGAACTTCTATGGACATTCAGCAACTGGATCTCAAGGTGTCAGCGCTGGATGTCAATCTGTCAGCACTGGATCATATCCTGTCAACGCTTTGTACTCAAGCGCTGACACACACAATCATGGCGCTGATAGAATTAAACCTGCTGGTTTTGATCTTGATACTGTGTGTGCATTCATTGCTTCTTTGCCTAGTGATTCAAGGATTACTTATGAAGATCTTGAGCAGATAAGTGATGAACAATTGGAAGAGATGGACATCAAGTGGACTATGGCTCTTGTAAGTTTAAGAGCAAACAGGTTCAATAAAAGGTTCAAGAAGAAGATGACCTTTAATGCTAAGGATGTTGCTGGCTTTGACAAGTCCAAGGTGGAGTGCTACAACTGTCATAGGATGGGGCACTTTATGAGGGAATGTAGATCTCCAAGGAGATCTGATGCTGGGAAGCCTTCTAGCCAAATGATTAAGAACCCAGATCCCAAGGCCATGGTTGCTGTTCAACAAATTGATGGTGTTGGAGAATGGGATTGGAGCTGGATGGCTAAGAATGAGGAAGAGGACAGAGCTTTGGTTGCTGAAGTTAAAGAAGAGCATGCTGAATATGCTCTCATGGCACACTCCTCCTCTTCATCAGACAATGAGGTATATGATGATGCTTTCTGTTCTAAGGGTTGTCGTTTAAATACTGAAAAATTAAAACAAGAGATAGTTAAATTATTAGATGAGGCAAGTACTGAAAGATGCAAAGTATCTAACTATCAAATTGCTCTAACCCAAACAGAAAAGACAGTATCTGAGTATAAGAAAATGGAGTTTGATTTAAAAGATCAAATAAACATCTTAAAACATGAGTTATTTCAGAGTAAAGATGTGCAAGATATAGTAAATAGGGTTAATCTTGATTTGATAGCTCAGTTAGAGGAGGCTAACAAAAATAAAGATAATGTGAGTCTTAAAATCCAGAGGTTTGATAAGGCCACACAAACCCTAGGAGAGTGTGTTAGTAAACAAAGAGACTCTAAGGATATGAGTGGGATTGGGATGAATAATTATACTGTTGTTCCACCACCAGCTGGGGATTTCTATGGTGTCCAATCAAAGGACTTATCTTGGACTGGCTTGCCAGAATGCCAAGAGGAGGAGTTCATTCCTCCACCTAGAGTGACTTCCCCAGTTGAGGAATATCAGCAAAAGCTGACTGACCTAGAAGAGTGGAAGAAAGCTAACCACACTTTGTTTGTTAAGGGAGGGTTATTGTGTGAAAGTCCAAATGAGCCCACACCAATCACAAAACCAATTGATGATCCTAAACCTATTAAGATCACACACCCTACCACTGGCAAACCTGTTGACCTTGGCCCACAAAATGTTAGAAAACCTAGTGTTAAATATGCAGAAATGTATAGAACTTCTAGGTCACCAAAAAGCCAAGTTAGTAACCATGGAACAGGTTTTTTTGCTTCTAGACCTAAGACTATGTCTAGAAAAGCTTGTTACTCATGTGGGAGCTTTTCACATTTGGCCTACAAATGTGTCAACGCTTCCAATGTCAACGCTGATAGGAACCATTTCAGCGCTGACAAAAGTCAACATAGGTCAAACACTGTAAGACCCAATACCTTTGTGAACAAGAGTTCACAAGTTGTTAGACCAGCCCCATTCTTTTCTAGAGGGTCTAACACACAAGGCCTAAGACCTTTTCAAAAGTCAAATACTTGGTCAAATAGGCAATGGGTTCCTGTAGCAAACCCTAGGTTCAACGCTGATAAGAGCAATCGGGGCGCTGACAGGAGTAATTTCAGCGCTGACAGACACACTGCTAAACCTAGGTATTTGCAACCACAGGGAAATAGGTCTAAAGCTTCTACTAGCTTAACATGGAGACCAAAACAAGACCAGAACCCTAATAATACTGGTATTTCTATGACATGCAACAGGTTTCATTATATTTCAAAGGCATTGTCAACACCAATTGGGGTTAACTGGGAATTTCATTCAAACAGGGATGAAAATGGGGTTGTTATGAGAACCAAGTCTGTTCTTGTTGAACAACCAAATGAATCCAAGTCTTCCAAGGCTTGGGTTCCCAAAGAAAACTAATGTGTTTTCTTTATGTGCAGGGCATTCAGAAGAAGATCAATGACTATGGATACTGGGATAGTGGATGCTCAAGGCACATGACTGGAAAGGAAGACTATCTGACCAATTTCTCTCCTATTCAAGATGAGTGCAATGGGTGAGATGAACTTCTTTCTAGGTTTACAAGTTCAGCAGAAAGAAGATGGTATCTTCATCTCCCAAGACAAGTATGTAGCTGAAATCTTGAAGAAATATGGTTTTTCTCCACATGAGAAGGAGGCTTCCACTCCTATGGATAGACAATACCCTTGGGGAAAAATTGGAGCTGGAAAGGATGTGGATGTTAGGCACTATAGATCAATGATTGGATCATTGATGTATCTTACAGCCTCAAGACCTGACATCATGTTTGCTGTGTGTGCATGTGCACGCCATCAAGTGACTCCCAAAGAATGTCACCTTTTTGCTGTGAAGAGAATTTTTAGGTACTTAAGATGTTATCCAGATCTTGGATTATGGTACCCAAAAGATTCTCCTTTGGACCTTATTGCATATTCAGACAGTGATTATGGTGGTGACAAGTTTGATAGGAAATCCACAACTGGTGGATGCCAATTTCTTGGGAGCAGATTAATATCTTGGCAATGCAAGAAACAAACAGTGGTGGCCAACTCTACAACTGAAGCAGAATATGTTGCTGCAGCTGCTTGTTGTGGACAAGTCTTATGGATTCAGAACCAGCTGTTGGATTATGGGTATAATTTTATGCATACCAAGATTTTTGTAGACAATAACAGTACTTTATGCATTATTAAAAATCCTGTACATCATTCTAAAACCAAACACATAGAAATTAGACATCATTTTATAAGAGATTGCTTTGAGAAAGGTTTAATACAACCAGATAGGGTAGATACTGAAGATAATGTAGCTGATTTATTAACTAAACCTTTTGATGCTGGAAGATTTCAATATTTGGTAACAAATATTGGAATGGTTAATCTCACTTAATATGTGTTTTGGAACCTTTTTGTAAAAGTATGTACAGGATAATGCATTGTTATTGGTCTTTGTGATGATTTAGATTTTCCACATTATTTTTCTAACACTGACAAAGGTAAATGTAACGTTGTCAAGTGTTATTTTGCCGTTGTGAGAGATATTATTGTCTAACGCTGACAAGAATTCCTTCAACGCTGTTAAGTGTTGTCGGGACGCTGTCAGCAACAAATGTTAGTTTTGTGGTTTTCATCTAAATGTGCAGGTAATGGTAGCTTTATGCCATTGGATACAGAGTTGCTTATGGATCTTTGAAGAGCTATTTGGACATGTTTTATTTATGGATGATGGTTGGAATATTTATATTCCTATCTTGACATAAATTTTTAATGTTCATATATATTTTGAGAACTCATGTATCATAGTTTAAGGGGAGGTTTAAGGAACCTTTAGGACTCTTGGGTATTCTTAGAATACTCTCATCACAATTCTAGATTGTGTCCATTGGTGAGTATGGGTTAGTTTTACTAAACCATGAGGCACTGTAGCATGCATAGTATATCAACTTTGCATGCTGCCAAGACATTTTTGACTTAGAATTGGTTATGGTCTGATGGGAGGCTTGGGAATCCTTTTGATATGGGTTTTACCTGGGAGTAACAAGGATTTTATGAGGTAACTTGGTTGTTAAGAATTTTGGTTAGCAAGGGACACTAGAGGACTGTTATGTCTATCTTGCTTATGCAAGTGTGCATAACTGGACAGTGCTTGCCGCCCTATGATAATTATCAGCTTTTGGTTATCTTCTCTAGGATAAGTTACTTGTTAAGGTCATTTTTCACTTTTTAAAACAATTTTATTTTTGGACGCTGACAAGATTTTTCCAAGCGTTGTTGTGACCAAAATGGACGCTGACATGGCTTTAGGCGAACGTTGACAAGATTATAGCCGTTGGGCGTTGATGGGTTATATTTGACCGTTGACAAACAATGGGACCTACCCAGTTGTAACTTTTTGACATATTTTCAAGCCGTAATTTTAGGAGTTGTTACTTTCATTTAATGCATGAGATAACTTATAAACTTTTTCAATATTTTCATGATTGATTTTTGAAAATCTTTGCCTATTTTTGGGCCAATCACGTGCATTCATCCACTCCTATAAATTTGGCTCCTATTTTAAACAGGGTATCTATAATTCTTGTCTAACACTTTTCTCTTATCAACCTTCATCTTTTATACATCAACTTAACAGCTTTCATCAATGGCACCAAGATTTAACTCAGCAGAATTGGATTTGGGGTTCAAGTCTCAACACAACATGATTGCTTATCTTGTTGCTGATAATACTTTGTTCCCTGAATACACACAGATGGTGGAGTATTTGAATGCATCCCCATTAAGGTATGCTCTTTCTCATGCACCACTCATTCCAGTCACACACATTAAACAGTTTTGGAACACTGTTAGTTCCTCAACAGTTAATGGAGTGACAACATTGAATTCTATTGTACATGGGAGACCTTGGGTGGTTACTGAGGCCTTGGTACGCCAGGCCTTGCATCTTAATGATGCTGATGGTATAACCATGCTTCCCATATCTGAAATAGAACAAGGGCTTAGGGCTTTGGGATACCCTATTCCTGATGAAGGTACTCTTAATAAGTACCATAAGCAGGAATTTCCCCCAGCCTGGAAGTACCTAATTCACATTCTCCTTCAATGTTTGAGTCCCAAATGTACTGCACACAATGAGATCAATAGATCTATTGCATCTGCTATTGTGTGTATTGCAACAGGGCAAAATTATAATTGGTCTAAAATGATTTTTGAAGGAATGTGTAAAAACAAGGGGACAAAAATGACTTTAGCTTATCCCCGTTTTCTGCAAATGGTTTTTGATGCTCAAAGATATTGTTCAAGGGATCACAATGACTTTTATAAGATCCCTGAACAAAAGAAGGCTATTTTTACCAAGATGAATTCACCACCTCATAGAGACCTACCATTAACCCCAGCCATGCTTGCTGTTATTGCAGCAGCACAACCCCACCCAGACCCCCAACCTGATATTGACCCTCAACCACAACTTGAACCTATCCCTGAACCTTTACCCTCATCTGACCAAATGCAAATAGACCAAAATCCCTTTG
Source organism: Glebionis coronaria (assembly GCA_025667525.1). Classification (NCBI taxonomy): domain Eukaryota; kingdom Viridiplantae; phylum Streptophyta; class Magnoliopsida; order Asterales; family Asteraceae; genus Glebionis; species Glebionis coronaria. The sequence continues at coordinate 397,153 of JANFOE010000526.1, forward strand.
ACGCTGACACATCTAATGTGGGCGTTGATATGCCTATTCCCAACGTTGACACCCAACCATCACAATCCCAAACACCCCTTAACCAACCTACATCTACACCATCTTCTACACCATCTTCCACACCACCAGAATATAGGTTGATGAAACGCCAAAGGACTGCTGGAGTGTTCTCCTCTAGTGGTCCTAGCCATGTAGCAGAGAGAACCACCACCACAAGTGTGGCTGGTGACCTGGATGAGGCTGAGACTATTGGTTCTGGCTTAGAAGCTGGCCAAGACAGTCCCACCATAATTAAGTCCTCATCCATGCCCAATGAACCTAACTTGGGAGGTCAAATTCCCATTTTGGAAGAGGGCAGACTGGAACCAATGACGCTTTTAGAATTGACGGCTGTCTGCATTAGCTTGCAAAAGCAAAATGCAGACCTAGTACAAATTGTCAGAAACCAAGGCCTTGAACTCAATGAATTGAGGGAGAGGATTGTTGTTTTGGAGAGTGCTCATTCAAGGGGAGGTATGGAGGAGTCTTCCAAAGGGGAGGAAGCAAGAAATCTGAGTGATAAGAGCAGTCAAGATGGTCAATCATTGGACATTGCTGAAGCTCTTACTACATTGAAGGAACAAAAAGGTTTTGATACGTCCTTAATCTCTCCAACAAATTTAAATTTATCATTTACAGATATGCTGAGAGAGGTTACACAAGGCGCTGAGGGAAAATATTTAAGCGTTGATAAGGCAAGTTTGGACGCTGACAGAAGTATTTTGGGCGCTGATAGAGGAAATTTGGGCGTTGACAGATCTGCATATGGAGGTGATGTATTCCAGTCATCATCTATCATCAAAGATGTTCCTACTCAGGTATTATCATCTACCCTACCAACAATTGAACCAACAGATAAGGGTAAGGGTAAGTTGGTAGAAGAAAATGTTCCAAAGAATGCAGCTCAGGTTGAATTTGATAGAAGATTGGCTGAGCAAATGATGGAACAAGGTGAGAAGGAAAAGTCACCATTTGTTGTGACTTCTGAGGAAGAAAGTGATGGAGGCAGCTCAGATTTAAGTGTGATGATTGTTGAACCAGAAAGACTTGAGTATGGTGATGAGCTTGCTAGGGAAAGGCTGAGAGATTTGAAGTTGCAAATTGATTTTGATATGCCAGAGGTAGTTCAAATGTACAATTCTTGGGAAGAAAGCTGTATGGATAATCCAGACTTGACCATTTCAGACCAAATATGGGGTTTGGAAATTCTTCTTAGAGTTCAGCAGGATTGTAAGGTGATGTTGAAGTACAGGGCAAGCAACATTCTCTCTGAATTGAAAAGGGATAGAAGGAAGCTCTATTTTATGTTGCTCAAATGTCATGGAGTTGGATGGACACATCAGAAGCTGAAGGCTTTGACATTTGATGAGTTGGAACATAGGGCTTATCCTATTTGGGTGAAAGTGCAGGAAGAGAACACTTTCAGACTTCTTTCAGATGAAAGAAAGGAGCAACTTGCAGAAGAGATGGCAATCAAGAAAGCTATGATAGTCCCTAGACCAGTGAAGAAGGGATTTGTTCTTGAGTTTCCAAAAGATATGTCTCAACTGTATCCAAGTGAAGCAATCATTAGAAAGAGCCTTAAGCTCTCCCCATTAGAAGCTTCAGATATGGTGCATGTGTTACCATTAGATTCCAGGAATCCAATTGTAAGTTATGAGGAAGATGAATGTGGATTCTGGAAAATTGGAAGATTTGGCAAGGAGGTACACACTTTTACCACTCTCATATCTTTATTTGCAAGTTGTGACAGAGAAGACTTGGTAGACCTTTGGAGGTTGTTAGAGACCAAGTATGAGGCTGAAGCACCAACTTCAGCAAATGGAATAAAACTTTGGACCATATTCAAAAGAATGTGTGGGACAAAAGAAGAAGATCCTGAATTATGGAAGGATCTTGAAGATGACCTCAGTGGTCTTCAATGGAGGTTATATTCAGCTGCAGGTGTATACCATTTGAGTTCTACAAAGTTTGCTGAGTATTTACTTGTAGATGCTCAGTATTTCATATCCAAGGCTGTTTTGGAGAAGATGAAGGACACCCAGTTGGAGATAGACTATACAAGTGACGTGGCAAAGAATTTGATCAGATTTATTTATTACCAATATGATAAGGTTTGTCAGACTCCTCCAAGTTCTTAATGTTTATTCAGAAACTTGATCATAAGAGTGGATATCAAGTTTAGGGGAGGATTGTTGGGAATAAATTTAGGCCAGAACACTTGAACGCTGACAAGAACAACTCAAACGTTGACAAGAGCAAAGTGAGCGCTGACAGCATAAGCGTTGACAAGATAAAGTCAAGCGTTGATAGATTGAAGACAAGCACTGATGGAAGATGTGAGCTACACGTTTATTATATTCTAAATTACTTCTAGTAAGGATAGAAACGACAATGTATTTTCTATGTTTATCTTTACCTAGAATAGTTGATTCGTAGCTTATTGTACAAGACTTCTTGTTCTATAAAAGAAGATCTTTTAGGTTAATGTTTAATATCAGTTTTCATAGTATTCGCAAGTTAAACCTTTCATTGTAATCAACACGATTATTCTAATACAAGTGAAAGTTTGTTTAACATCATTGTGTTTTAGATCAAGTGTTAATTCCGCATAACACTTTGTTACTTTATTCATAAGCAAAGGTTTCTCTACGTGTTATACTTGATCTAATCTCGTATACACAAAGCTAATCGATCTAAGTTTGGGATCAACAGTTCTACGCTTTTGATCTTCCATTTTGGGAAGTGTACAAATTGTGAATACTCATTTCGTTTTTTCTTATTAGCCATATAAATAAATGGTGTAATTATAACTTTAATTACACCGTATCGTTTTTTAACTCGTTTTTATTGTGAATATTACTATATTGTATGCATCGCACAAATAAATTTACAATAACTCCAAAAGAGTGAAAACTCGCCCCATTATTAGCGATCCGGTAATTTTTGGTGGTATCGATCAAAGAAAGTTTAAGGCAAAATAGATAAATACTCTTAAGAGGTTTAATCTCGATTAGTACAAAATATAAGGTGGGTGTTATAAAATACCCTCTAAAGAAAAAGGCTCTTAAGTGTTTCGCGCCGCCTCGTTTCTCCGCTCGCTTGTGCGTACTTTGAAAGTAAAGGTATGTCAAACCTGAGTATTATTAATCTTATTTTGTTCTTATATTATTGAACCTTCGAAACGTTTTGGTTTTTAACCAACGTTTCAAAGTCGAACGAAGGTTTTTACTTCACGTAATTACTTTCATTCCTTTGGATTCTCTAATCGAAACCATTGATTTGAGGAGATATTTTGTGGATTTGTTAATCTACATAATACACCAAAATACCAAAAAAATTGAAAAACCAAAAATAACAAAAAGAATCTTCTTTGCTGACCCCCCCCCCACCCACAATTTCTTGCATTTGTGTTGCACACTCGATCGACTAGTTATCCGACTCCCATTTTTAACAACGTTACGGCTCGACGTAATCGTAATCAAAGGAATCGACAAAAACATCAACAAAGACGACAAGTAGGATCCGAGTTCCTAATATTGTTGTTGAAACTCGAGAAACGATGGCGGAAAATCGTACGATGATGGAGTTGCTCCAAGCATCCACTGAGGGTTATGGAGAGGCGATCGTGATTCCCGATATTGAAGTAGAAAATTTTGAAGTAAAATCGGGAATGTTATCATTGATTCAAGCAACAAAGTCTAATGGTTATGAGAAGGATAATCCTTATGATCATATTCGAAATTTTAATCGTCTTTTGGCTACTTGCAAGTTTAAGAACGTCGATAACGATGCAATTAAGCTAATGCTTTTTCCATACTCTTTAGAAGGCCCCCCAAAATTTGGTACGAGAAAGAACCACCTCGATCTATATTGACGTGGGACGATCTCGTTTTTAAATTTGTGTTACCATTTTTTCCAGCCGTCTAAAACCACGTTTTCAAAAACAAAATCACGAGGTTTACATGAAAACCAAATTAGTCGCTTAGAGAGGCGTGGGATCGTTTCAAGGATTTGCTTGGGCAATGTCCTCATCACGGATTTATCGAGTTGCACCAAATTTGATACGTTTTATAACGGTCTTAATCCTAGTGAGCAAGATTCGTTAAACTTTGTCACGGGTGACAACTTTTTGTGTAAAACTCCGAAGGACACGTTAATGATTATCGAGAATAGGTCTAAAATTTTCCAACTCCGTAGCACACCAAGTGTTCTCTATGTCGCCAATGTTAGTTATGCTAATCGCGACATTGAGAGAGTTGACGCAAAGGTCGATAAATTAACCGATGTGTTTACGAGCTTGTTGAGTGAATTGAAGAAGAAGGACGCTCCCGCTACGGTGAAAGCGGTGGAAGCTTCCTGTACGTTTTTTGGTGGACCTCATAATTATTACGAGTGTGTGGCTACGGATTGCCAAACGTCGAGCGTTAATGCGGTTTATGGTAACAATTACCAAAATCATAACAACGCTGGTGCACCACAAAGGAATTTTAATCAAGGCAATAATTTTAATTGTCAAAACAATTTTTAAGGAAATCTTCAACAAGGGAACACTTATCAAGTCCAAAACTTAGGATTTCAAAATCGATGTTTTAATAATAATTAAAATCGAAATTTCAATCAAGGTCGAAGTTCAAGTGGTAATTTTCAAAATCAATGGAATTTTAACAATAGTGTGAATCAAAACCAAGGTTTTAATCAAAATTTAAATGAGTCAAAGTAATTTTCCAAATTATATGAAATCAAATGAAGCAAATATGAAGAGATTAGAAAACCAAATTGGTATTTTGAAAAACGAATTTTCCAATATTTTGATAGGTCAAAATAATAAAATTGAGCAAAATCAAAGTAAACTCGAGAGTTTGTTTGCGGCTATAATGAACAAACCGTCCACTTCGGGTTCGTTACCAAGTAACACCGTGACCATTCCGAAGGAACAAGTCAAAGCCACTACGTCTCAGGGAAAAGGTCGTGTGATTACCCCTACCCTTGATGGCTTTAGCGTTGTGCATTCATCTCTACCCTCGACCTAAAAAACGTCCTTATGTTCTAAGGTCGAAGGGAAGAAGGTGGCGACCAAGGATGAGATTACACCATTGTTTTTATTTGAAATCTACTATTTCTCCTTCTACATCTAAATCCTCTCGTGTATCTCATATCCCATCCACCATTCAAAAAGAGAGTTTCACCGACATGACTAAAGTGTACCTTGAGGAACTTGTGTTGCGGTTTTTCTAAGGAATCCTAAAAAGGATATGCCTAAGAAACAAGAAGATCCGGGCCGGTTTCTCATTCTTTGTGAATTACCAGAGATTGAGGAATGCATAACACTAGCCGACCTTGGTGCTAGTATTAATTTCATGCCTTTATCTATTAGTAAATTGATGAAATTGCCTAATCTTACCCCCACAAACATGGTCATCGAGCTAGCCAATTGCACCCTTGATAAACCAATAGGCATAGCTGAGGACATATATGTTCAAGTTGGAAACTTCATGTTTCCCGTGGATTTTGTTATTTCCGACTATGAGTGTGACCCAAAATGCCCAATCATCTTAGGTAGACCATTTTTATCAACCGCTCGTGCCCAAATCTACATATTTAGCGGGAAACTGGCTTTACTTTATGGGGAGGATAAGATGGAATTTTTAGCGGATAAATCCCCAAAACAAAATGAAACAAACGATTCTCAAAATAATACTTTTCGAAACAATCTTTCTCAAATTTAAAAAAAAGATTGGATGAATGTTTTGAAGGAATTTAAAAGAATGGTTTTCAAGATGACGATTTCAATGACAAAGAATACGCTTATTTAATTGAAAAAGGTTTGCGTAAATGCATGGACAAATCGTTTTGAGATTTATTCGAGGGACGGAATGAAAAACCAATGCTGGAGGAAAACGTTAGTTCTCTCACGACAATGGAAAATGAGAACTCGTCTTCACCACCTCCGAAGGACCATGACAAACCAAAGGCTCAAACATCAACCGTTGAAGTGACTTTTGCTCCTAGCCCCAAATCCTTTAAGGCTAAGAAAGTACCCATTATCGAGGAAAGAACGCCCATCATAGAAACGTCTTATAAACCTAGTCCCATGACTTACAAGACTACGGTTGTGACCTTTGACAAATCTCCTCAAGAGGGTGCTCACATAGACTCTTTCATTGATCCCGATGGTGATTTTGCCGAGATCGAGCACATACGTCAAAATCACAAGCCATTTTTTAGGATTTTCCCAAAGAAACCTCGTCATGTGGGAAGTATGATGACTATGTTTTTTAGTCTAAGATTGAGAGACAAATTAAACAAGAGCTTTCTCGTTTACCTCAACTTCCACCTATAAGTGAGGATGATTTTTGTTGATCTTACGGCTCAACTTGATGAGTTGGAACGTCTTCTTTATAACGACGAACCAACTCAAGTGACCACCATCAAGGCTAATAATTCAACTATTGAAGAGCCTTTGACAACTAAGGACTTTCAACGTGTGAAATATTTAGGATCTTTGCGCATTGATTCCTTCTTTGACCCACCGCCCATTCTCAGGGATTTACACATTGAAAGTCCCTCTAATGAGAATGATGATCTAGTATCCGAGAGTGACTCCTTAGAAACACCAAATGTTTTTTATTTGATTAATGGAAAATTGGGTTTTCATAATTAGTTTTTAAAGGATGAAAAAGTGAAAAACTTTGAATTTAATTTGAATAATGTTCCTAATTTAACCTCATCATCACCGCGTTTATTGACTACTACCACCTCTTCTACTCCTTTTGACGATGGTTAGTGTGGATTAAGTGCGGGGGAAGTCCCATTTGAGTCCTCCTACGTTTCCACCGAGGACGAGATATGTGATCCCGGAATCGTAATTTTAGGAAAATCTAGGTCGTCCACCAATGCAACAAATGGAAGAATTTTCTATATGCTTGGTGTGAGTCTACCTCGAGTAGCTCATGATTTTAGCCCACCCACAGTCCCACCCTTCTACTTCTCATCTATTTTCTTGGGTCCATTTGGGACGTTGTTTGGAGTGGCTTTGTTTCGTTTATCATCCGAAAACGAAGACGTCATCTTCGACCCTGGTATATGCAACATCTAAGGACTGTGTCCTTAATACTAGTTGTTTTTTTGGCCTTGTTCTTCATGTAAGACCCAATTTGAACTTTACCATGATAATCCCTAAATGATCACATTTTTTAGGATTCGAGTCGAGCTCTTGACTCGGTTATGAAAAACGAGGTGCCTTGTGGGGGAATCTCTTTACTCAACGGCATTTACATTTACTTGCTATTAGTTTAAAAGAGATAATCAACCAAACCATTCTCTTGTTCACCAAAAGACAATTGAGTCGCACTTTAGACTGGAAATCAATTTGAAAAGATCGGACGATAAGATTTTATACTTGGTGTAAAATCCGTGTATCATGCTTATCCTTGTACATATTATCGCTTTCTAATATAGTTTAGCGTGAGAAGACTTGTACTCTTCCGACCCTTGTTTTTGTGGTTTTTTGTGGTTGTGATTATCGAGGAATCATAGTCATCATTGAAGCATAATACACGGATTTTACACCAAGTATAAAATCTTATCGTCCGATCTTTTCAAATTGATTTCCAGTCTAAAGTGCGACTCAATTGTCTTTTGGTGAACAAGAGAATGGTTTGGTTGATTATCTCTTTTAAACTAATAGCAAGTAAATGTAAATGCCGTTGAGTAAAGTAGAAGTTTAAAGATTAAACTAAAATGACGAGTTAAAAGTAAATGCTTGAAAACTTAAAGGCAAGATTAGAAAAATACTTGAACACTTAATAAATCTAGAACTTGGAAACTTTGCAAAAACAAAAAACTAAACCATCGGAAAATTGCCAAACCGGAATCTGATCGGAATATAGGTCGGAAAGAAGGCTGATCGGAATGCAAACAAGCAAAAATGGTCGGAATAAAGGGAATGAGTTGTGTCGGAATGTTGGAAACGAACAAATCGGAATAACTACTCTAATCGGAATATGGCAAATAGACATGCAGTCGGAATATTAGCAAACAGCTCTAATCGGAATACCATACAAACAAGTCAGATCGGAATGTCACAAAACAAATCCAATCGGAATGTTTAACCAACCCACAGTCGGAATAATAAACCCTATTCCGATCCAAGGTGATCGGAATACAGATGCTCAAATCAGAATGAGATAAACCCTAATCCGATCAGGGTGATCGGAATAAGGGGGAATGATCGGAAAGCCAAATCGGAAAGGGGTTTACCCTTTCCGATTAATATGGGATTCGAAAAATAAGCTAGTAATAAGCTAATTTGATAAGCTCACACCAAGAATTGCATGAATCAAAAGTGAAATATACTAAATAAGCACAAATAACAACTTATCCAAACTTAAAATAATCAATCTTTTGAATCAAACTATAAAAAGATGAACTTTTTAAGAAAACTTTCTTTAAAAAAGTAAATAAGCTAAACATATAAATAAGCCAATAAGCACAAAGATCTTAAAGCTTATTCGTATGAAAACTTAAGTAAGCATAAAAAATTAACTTTTAAGCACGAAAACATTAAGAACAACACGGATCAAATGTAATTCGCACCAAAAGTAAACTAAAATCAAAGAAAGGTAGAAAGAGATGAAAGATTAAAAGCTTAACTTGAACTTTGATTAATGAAATCACAATACAAAAGGTTTAATGTTGAAAGATTAAAAGAAAAGATGAAACGTAGTGAGAGAAAGTTGAGAACTTTCTCTCTCTAAAACTAGAAAGAAAAATGAAAAATGAAACTAAAAACTAAAAACTAACCACCCTCCTAATGTGTATTAGGAGGGTATTTATAGGGAAAAATGGGAAGGAGTGCATGTGTTGCTTCTTCTTTCTTTCTTTCTTCACGTCTTCTCGACTCGATTTAATTCTTTGTCTTTTCTCGACGTCGTCTCGGGATTCGAACTTGTCTTAATAATTTTCTTCTTTAATTTAGACTTAAGTTCTTCGACTTCATTAAACTTCCGTCTTTAGATTTTTTCTTCGATAAATCTTCAGAATAGGTCTTGGCATCTGTTCTTTAAGCACTCTTGATCTTTTAACTTCGTCCTTTCTCGTTTTCTTCGATAAAAGCCCGTGAAAGCCCGTGTTTTCTTCCTTTTTCATCTTTTGGTCCTAAAACACAATAAAAACACAAACCACACATAATTCCGACTTTTACGACATAAAATACACGTTTTGGTCTTGTTATTATTGGAAATAAGTGGTAAAAGGATAAGTGTTTTCACACTTATTAAATCCCCTACACTTGACCATTGCAATGCCCTCATGCAATGCGTTAATTTTAAAGAACGGTTTACATTCTTCATTATAAATAACCCACCTTGGCCTTTATTAAACACTAAACATTTATGGAAAGTAAAAAGATAAAAACAAGTAAAGAAATCAAAGACTTACATTGGGTTTTGGCAGCCATGAACGTTTATCATCCTCAAGTTTCACGTTCCCCATACCAAGCTTAAAAACGAGATCATTGTTATTATAAGTTAGCAAACTAACACGAATTCATGTGGGCCAATTATTTACTTAGACTCCCTTATTCCTAGGTGTATCTCTTATATTTTATTTTTGTCTTGAATGATCACGAGGATGCATTGTTTGACTTATTTCGATAGTTATTTAGGCCGAAAAATAAAGTGAACGATTTAATCAATAGTTAGCTAAAGGACAAAATCTTTTAAAACTGCTTCTCGGGACCTCATAAAGTTCATATCTTGGCATAACTCGCTTCACGATTTGAGACCTTTCTCGGACCGATATTTGGCAGCGACTTCATACTTCAAATCTTTGAGAGACGTTCGTGAAAATATGGTATTCTCTTCATAATAGGAATTTCTTCACTTGAAGTTTTGAGAGATTCTTCATCTTTGGACCACGACTTCTTCATTTTTCTCCAATCTTTATTTTGGACTTTGATATACAACGATCCGCCTCCTTTTAGGACTTGGATCTATTTATCCTCATACCTTGTTAGGGCCTTTTTGGATAGACTTCTCCATGATCTTTAGGGGAGTATTTGCTTTTCGTCGTGTGTCTCGATCCTTCATATTGATTTTCGATAAATGATTCTTCACATCACTTTTGGATCTTTAGCAACAAAATGTAGCCCTCATGCCTTGTTAGGGCCTTTTCGGACTCGCCAATCTTCGCATCCCGCTTCAATAAGTTATGCCTTGGCTATGAACTCTAATCCGTACCGAGCAACTTTTAAACGATCTTGGGCTAGAAGCTAAGTAACCTTTTAAATCGTACAACTTTATTTATTGCAGATTAATTTATTAACATGCGAAGGGAGAATAGGCTTATAATTAACTCACATAAATTCACGAAAGAATACCAAACTTATAATTGACTCTATCATCTCTCGTCCTCCACAGTTTAAAATCTCAAGGAATGAGACTCGTGGATGCTTAGCCTATTAAATCAAAGTTTTAGGTTTTCGAGTCGCCTATAGGATCTTGCAAATTCTTGGACTTTTTCAAGTTTAGAAATCGCATTTTAAAGTTCCCTTGATAAACAACTCTCTAGGATCAATTATAGGAACTTGCGAAAAGTTCTTGTTCTTAACCCGTGAGAGTTAAGACTTTTGCGTTTTATAGCTTCCTATATAAAAGCCTAGCAAAACTTGACTTAAACACGTTAAGGATAATAGCTAGAGTAAACTTAGATAAGTAAACTCGGGTTAAGTAAAAATATTCACGACTTAGAAAAATTTAAAAACCACTTTATTGAAAATTTATTTTAGCAAGGAAAGAAAATAACCATAACAAAGGAAAATACAACTATACAACTAGGCCAAAATAGATAAAAAATTTTCAAAAATGTCGAAAAATCAAATTTTCCGGTTAAAATGAGGGCAAATTCATGGAAAAGACCATTTACTTCGATAGAAGTCCCCCTACACTTGATATAAACATTGTCCTTAATGTTTAAGCATGTGGGAGTGAACTCCCCTACACTTATGACATTGTGCACTTTGTTTAAATCTTGCTAAGGAAAGGACAACTAAAGTGAATTCAATGTGAACATATAAGATATGAAATATTGAATCACGAGAGTTTAGGATAGAACCGGGAAGATGGGAACACGGTATCACGGTTCGTCAAAAGTCATCAAGGTGCTCTTTGAAGCTTGAATCCCTGCACAAGATAAGAAACAAGACAACAAACACATACGGCGTTCCCCCTACACTTATTATGAAAGCAGTAAAGGATAGATCACGGGTTGCCTCCCGAGAAGCGCTTGTTTTTGATAACCGAGTCACGAGCCTGACTCGACCCAAATTTAGTTCATGGGGAACGTGGTGAGGGATGGAATCATCTCATGGGAGATGTCCTCACCAAAGTATAGCTTCAAACGCTGGCCATTCACCTTGAAATTGGGCCCATTTGGCTGAGAAAGCTCAATGGTCCCATATGAAAAGACTTTGGCGACGATGAATGGACCAGACCAGCGGCTCTTCAACTTGCCAGAGAAGATCTTCAACCGAGAGTTAAAAAGTAAGACTTGATCACCAACGTGGAACTCTCGGTTCTTAATCCTTGCGTCATGAATGATCTTGGTCTTCTCCTTGTAGATCAGTGAGTTCTCGTAAGTTTCATTCCTTAGTTCGTGGAGCTCGTTGAGTTGAATCTTGCGAAGATCACCGGCTTTGTTGATGTCGAAGTTAGCCCACTTCAAGGCCCAATACGCCTTATTTTCCAGCTCGATGGGGAGGTGGCATGCTTTCCCGTACACAAGACGATACGGTGTACAACCAATCGGGGTCTTATAAGCAGTACGGAAAGCCCACAGAGCATCATCTAACTTATCGGCCCACGCGGCACGATGCTCTCCCACAGTACGCTCCAGAATTCGCTTCAATCCACGGTTGGAAATCTCGGCTTGCCCATTGGTTTGGGGATGATAGGCGGTGGAAAGACGATGATTAACACCATACTTAGCCATGACTCTTGCAAATTGATCATTGCAAAAATGAGTCCCGCGGTCACTGATTATAGCACGAGGAACACCGAATCGAGCAAACAGCTGCTTCAAAAAGTTCACAACCACCCTCGCATCGTTCGTTGGGAGAGCCTTAGCTTCAACCCATTTAGAAACGTAGTCAACGGCTACGAGGATGTACTTGTTCCCTTTTGAGGATGGAAATGGCCCCATAAAGTCGATGCCCCATACGTCAAAGATTTCACATTCTTGTATGAAATTTTGAGGCATCTCATCTTTATGTGTGATCTTTCCTTGGCGTTGGCAAGCATCACAATGCTTAACCATTTCGTGAGCGTCACGATAAATGGTGGGCCAATAGAATCCAGAGTCAAACACTTTTTTAGCGGTGTAATTGGGACCAAAGTGACCACCAGTAGGTCCTTTATGGCAAGCATCAAGGATTTGCAAAGCTGCCGGTCCATCAGCACATCGACGAATGATCAGATCAGCACATTGTTTGAATAGAAAAGGGTCATCCCAAAAGTAAGTCTTAACATCATTCAAGAACTTCTTCTTTTGTTGGGATGTTAACCCTTTGATGAGAATACCACCCGCTAAGTAGTTTGCAATGTCGGCAAACCACGGGGTGTCATCAAGATTGAGATTTATAGACATTAAGGTCTCAAGGGGAAAGAGTCATTGATCTCTTTGTTCGAATGATCCCCTTGATATGGATCCTCAAGTCTACTCAGATGATCCGCGGCTAGGTTTTCGGCACCCTTCTTGTCACGAATTTCAATGTTGAATTCTTGAAGGAGTAAAACCCAGCGAAGAAGTCTTGGCTTAGAGTCGTGCTTAGTCATCAAGTACTTCAACGCGGAATGGTCCGTGTATACGATGGTGGTGGATAAAACAAGATAGGGGCGAAATTTTTCAAAAGCATAGACAACAGCTAAAAGCTCTTTTTCGGTTGTCGTATAATGCAATTGAGCCCCCGTCATTGTTTTGCTAGCATAGTGGATTGGTTGGAAGTGTTTATTCACTCTTTGACCCAAAACCGCTCCAATAGCAAAGTCGCTAGCATCGCACATCAACTCAAAAGGCAGCTCCCAATTAGGGGTAACCAAGATCGGTGCCTTAGTTAGCTTATCCTTAAGAAGATTGAAGGCTTCGATACACTCTTTAGAAAAGATAAAAGGAGTATCTTTTTCCAAGAGGTGGGTCATCGGGCGAGCGATTTTAGAGAAATCCTGAATGAATCGACGATAGAAGCCCGCATGACCCAGAAAACTTCTCACACCCTTCACGGTTGAAGGTGGAGGTAATTTGGCTATGACATCCACTTTAGCACGGTCGAATTCAAGACCGGATTTAGAGATTTTGTGTCCTAGCACAATGCCTTCTTTTACCATAAAATGGCATTTTTCGCAATTCAGAACAAGGCGAGTGTCTTCGCACCTCTTAAGCATACGTTCCAAATTGGCAAGGCAAGAAGAGAAGGAATCCCCAAAGACCGAGAAATCATCCATGACGACTTCCATGGTTTGCTCAACCATGTCATGGAAGATAGCCAACATGCACCTTTGGAAAGTCCCGGGGGCATTGCATAAGCCAAAAGGCATTCTTTTGTAAGCAAATGTGCCATAGGGACAGGTGAATGTTGTCTTCTCTTGATCTTGGGGATCGATGGGTATTTGGAAATAACCCGAGAAACCATCAAGAAAGCAGTAATATTCATTACCCGCTAAACGTTCAAGCATTTGGTCCATAAAGGAAGAGGGAAATGATCCTTTCTCGTGGCATCATTGAGTTTGCGGTAGTCTATACAAACTCTCCACCCAGTAACGAGACGTGTAGGAATCAACTCGTTGTTGGCATTGGGCACAACAGTGATTCCACCTTTCTTAGGCACACAATGGACTGGACTAACCCATGGTGAATCTGAAATAGGGTAAATCATACCCGCATCAAGAAGTTTGATAACCTCTTTTTTGATGACTTCATGGATTTTAGGATTGACCCTTCTTTGGCTTTGAATTGTGGGCTTAAAGTCGTCCTCCATGAGAATTTTATGTGTGCAAAAGTGAGGATCAATTCCGCGAATATCGGAGATTTTCCAAGCAATAGCTCTTTTATGTTTCTTCAACACGGCGATAAGTCGGGATTTTTCTTCTTCTTTCAGGTCCTTTGCGATGATGACTGGTAACTTCTTGTTGTCTTCAAGGAAAACGTACTCAAGATGAGGAGGGAGGTCCTTAAGTTCAAGACTAGGAGGATCCTCAATAGATGGTGTAACTAACGATGGATCATCATTAGTCACCTCTTTAGGAGAAGGAGGAGAAAACGGGTCTTCATTGAGAAGTCTCTCAATAGTACGAATGTCTTCATCCCAATCGGTGGAAGAATCATCATACTTAAGATCGAGAGGACCCAAGCAGCTTCGAAATCATCCAAGTCACTTTCTCCAAAAGGAGTCAATGACGGAGCAATTGAGGCAACGGTCTCAACATTGGGTAGAGAAGAGAGAGTACTTCTGCAAGCATCATGAAAGTGTTCTTCACAAGCCTCATCGAGAACATCAATAGCATTAACACTCTCATATGAATAAGGTTGCTTAGAAATCTTACCCATGTTGAAGACAATTTTATCGTCACCAACTCTCATGATTATTTCGCCCGCGGCTACATCAATGAGAGTGCGACCGGTCCTCAAGAAGGGACGTCCAACGATTAATGGAACACGAGGATCCATCTCGTAGTCAACGACAACAAAATCCGCCGGGAAGGTGAATTTGTCAACGCCAACGAAAACGTCTTCGGCTATCCCCACTGGATAAGCAACCGTACGGTTAGCTAATTCCAAGGTCATTTTGGTGGGGACTAGCTCAGGGAGAGATAATTGCTTCCAAACACTTAAAGGCATTAAGTTTATACTGGCAGCTAGATCGGCTAGGGCCATGCAATTCTCTACTCCCAGGAAGTTGCAAGGAATCAAGAAGCGACCCGGATCACCAAGTTTGGTGGGCAATTTCCTTAAGAGAACGGCAGAGCAATTCTCATTAAGTTGGGCCTGAGCAATGTCAAGAAGCTTCTCCTTGTCACTAAGAAGATCTTTAAACATCTTCGCGTATTTAGACATGTGAGCGAGAGCCTCGGCAAAGGAGATGTTAAAATTCAATTGTTTAAACATTTTTAGAAAGTTGAAACTTGAATATCATCCTTGCTCTTTTGCTTCTCTTTCCTTAACCTTGAAGGATAAGGTATATTGGATGAAGAAGAAGGCTTTAGGGGGGTAGGATCACTCACAACCGCGGGTGGTGGGGAAATGGGGGTAGAAGGCAAAGGAGGTGGGGAAAGTTGCTCTTTTTCCTTGTTCACAATCACGGGTGGAGGTATAGAAAGCTCGGGTTCCGTATAACCTTTTCCACTACGAGTGGTGATTGCTTTCATCTCCCCTCTTGGGTTCGCAACGGTGTTACTCGGAAGAGTACCCGAAGAAGAGGGTTGATTACCTTGGAAGAGCGAACCGATCATATCACGTATGTTAAGCGCTTGAGTGCTGAAGGAGTCTCTCATGTCTGCACGAATATCGTTGCTTTGATTTGCCATGTCATTCCTTAGCTCGGCTCGAATATCGTTCCCTTGTTTCGTCATTTCTCCCTTCAAGTTGACGAATTGACTCTGAAGATTCGTCACCATCTCTCTATTAGTCTTCATGAACGTCTCGATGTCCGGATTCAATGCCATCGGTTGATTGAGAGGTGGAGCTTAGTAAGCTTGAGAATTTCCTTGAGTTGGGTATGGGTTTCGTTGGGATTGATATTGATTGTTAGCACGAGGTTGGGATTGGTTGTTTCGGTTATAGCTTTGTTGTTGGTTTTGGTTTGGAGGAGGGAAACCGGGTGGAGCAAGATAGTTGTTTGAACGATAACTTAGCAAGCTACGGTCACCTTGAGGACGAGCTTGATAGCCTACCGTGGGATAAGTACCGTATGTCGCGTTAACGTTTTCAGAAAAATTGCCTTGATTGGAAGGACAATCATTGTAGGAATGAGGACCACCACATGTGTCACAAGAAATAGAAACGGCTTTAGCTTGTTGAAAGTGGTTAGTGGCCATGGTCATGAAATTCTTGTTCATCTCTGCGATTTGTTGGGTAAGTTCGGTTATCTCGGGATTGGAAGTAGTAGAAGAAACATTGACTCTCGAGTTAGATCTTGAGGATGCGGATGAATCCCAATTCTTGTGGTGAGTAGTCATGTTTTCAATCAACTCTCTACACTCTTCCGGTCTCCTTTTCATAAAAGTACCACCGACGGCGGCATTGATCGTGTCACGATCACGAAAAGTGAGACCATTGTAGAAAGTATCAATGAGAGTGACGGGGAGCATGTTATGGTTCGGACAACGGTCGATCAAGTCATTGTATCGTTCCCAAGCATCAAAGAGCGATTCATCATTGTCTTGCATGAATCCACTAATTTGGTTACGAAGGCTCGTGACCATGGATGATGGGAAGTAGCGCGACAAAAAGCGTTGAGTCATGTCATTCCAAGTATGAATAGAATTCTTTGGGAGACGGTCAAACCATTTTTCGGCATGGTGAGAAAGCGAGTGGGGAAATAGTTGAAGGCGAAGGTCATCCATAGAAACACCGGTGACTTCATGCTTTGGGTGATGGTAATGAATTTGTCGAGGTGTTTGTTGGCATCATCATCCGGAATTCCGCGAAATGGGTTAGTTTGCACTTGTTGGATCATGTGATGCTTCAACGAAAACTCCTGAGCCGTGATGTGCATCGGCGCAATCGGGCCTCCGCGTCCGTTCATGGTGGGTTGACACAATTCCTCCATTGTTCGTAAATCAGGTAGGGGGACATTGTTGTTGTTGTTATTGTTATTCAAATTGGGTAGAGGTGGGTTATTATTGTTGTTATGAACACCAGCCATATCTAAATCTTCACGAGTCTCGGGCTCAGAATAGTTCGAAGATCTAGTACGCATACACCTGCAAAAGAAAAATACACATAGAGAATATCTATATGATCTTTTTGGTGCAAACCTTTGGAAAAGAATTGCTTTTTATGATTTTTCAATGTTTTTGTATTTTTGAAGAATTTTATATTTTTTAGGGTTTTTGAAAATTTTTGAAGCAAGAAAAATAACGTTCAAAGAACGGATCCCAAAATTTAATGCGTCTCTCACTAGAAACCGTTAATCTTAACGAAAAGAGCCGGAAGCGGCGCCATTTAATACACGGATTTTACACCAAGTATAAAATCTTATCGTCTGATCTTTTCGAATTGATTTCCAGCCTAAAGTGCGACTCAATTGTCTTTTGGTGAACAAGAGAATGGTTTGGTTGATTATCTCTTTTAATAGCAAGTAAATGTAAATGCCGTTGAGTAAAGTAGAAGTTTAAAGATTAAACTAAAATGACGAGTTAAAAGTAAATGCTTGAAAACTTAAAGGCAAGATTAGAAAAATACTTGAACACTTAATAAATCTAGAACTTGGAAACTTTGCAAAAACAAGAAACTAAACCATCAGAAAATTGCCAAACCGGAATCTGATCGGAATATAGGTCGGAAAGAAGGCTGATCGGAATGCAAACAAGCAAAACTGGTCGGAATAATGGGAATGAGTTGTGTCGGAATGTTGGAAACGAACAAATCGGAATAACTACTCTAATCGGAATATGGCAAATAGACATGCAGTCGGAATATTAGCAAACAGCTCTAATCGGAATACCATACAAACAAGTCAAATCGGAATGTCACAAAAAAAATCCAATCGGAATGTTTAACCAACCCACAGTCGGAATAATAAACCCTATTCCGATCCAAGGTGATCGGAATACAGATGCTCAAATCGGAATGAGATAAACCCTAATCCGATCAGGGTGATCGGAATAAGGGGGAATGATCGGAAAGCCAAATCGGAAAGGGGTTTACCCTTTCCGATTAATATGGGATTCGAAAAATAAGCTAGTAATAAGCTAATTTGATAAGCTCACACCAAGACTTGCACGAATCAAAAGTGAAATATACTAAATAAGCACAAATAACAACTTATCCAAACTTAAAATAATCAATCTTTTGAATCAAACTATAAAAAGATGAACTTTTTAGGAAAACTTTCTTTAAAAAAGTAAATAAGCTAAACATATAAATAAGCCAATAAGCACAAAGATCTTAAAGCTTATTCGTATGAAAACTTAAGTAAGCATAAAAAATTAACTTTTAAGCACGAAAACATTAAGAACAACACGGATCAAATGTAATTCGCACCAAAAGTAAACTAAAATCAAAGAAAGGTAGAAAGAGATGAAAGATTAAAAGCTTAACTTGAACTTTGATTAATGAAATCACAATACAAAAGGTTTAATCTTGAAAGATTAAAAGAAAAGATGAAACTTAGTGAGAGAAAGTTTAGAATTTTCTCTCTCTAAAACTAGAAAGAAAAATGAAAAATGAAACTAAAAACTAAAAACTAACCACCCTCCTAATGTGTATTAGGAGGGTATTTATAGGGAAAAATGGGAAGGAGTGCATGTGTTGCTTCTTCTTTCTTTCTTTCTTCACGTCTTCTCGATTCGATTTAATTCTTTGTCTTTTCTCGACGTTGTCTCGGGATTCGAACTTGTCTTAATAATTTTCTTCTTTAATTTAGACTTAAGTTCTTCGACTTCATTAAACTTCCGTCTTTAGACTTTTTCTTCGATAAATCTTCAGAATAGGTCTTGGACATCCGTTCTTTAAGCACTCTTGATCTTTTAACTTCGTTCTTTCT
Organism: Glebionis coronaria; assembly: GCA_025667525.1. Classification (NCBI taxonomy): domain Eukaryota; kingdom Viridiplantae; phylum Streptophyta; class Magnoliopsida; order Asterales; family Asteraceae; genus Glebionis; species Glebionis coronaria. The sequence goes on from JANFOE010000526.1 coordinate 415,952, forward strand.
CGTTTTCTTCGATAAAAGCCCGTGAAAGCCCGTGTTTTCTTCCTTTTTCATTTTTTGGTCCTAAAACACAATAAAAACACAAACCACGCATAATTCCGACTTTTACGACATAAAATACACGTTTTGGTCTTGTTATTATTGGAAATAAGTGGTAAAAGGATAAGTGTTTTCACACTTATTAAAGCATCTCGTGCTTGTTTTACCTATCACTCGAGTTTTGATCGTTTACTTTGACGAACTCGATATCTGATGATATCATTTTGTTTACAAACGTTTATCTGTTAGCACACTTTATAAATGGCTTTTTGATCATTCGTTATACCCTTTCCTTGCGCGAGATTAAGCATTCGACTATTCGTCTCTAGTATGAGGGTGTATCCCCTTAGACTCTAAACATTAAGGACAATGTTTAGTTTTAGTATCGGGGGGGGGGGGGGTAAATAGATACTTTGCTGTGCTAAGTCTTCACGCAATCCAATTTTTATCGTTGTGTTGCTAATAAGTGCCAAAAATGGCTAAATTTTAAACAATTTCTCGTTTTTCATAAGTGTTTAAGACACGAATGTAGGTTTTTCGTTAGTGAGAACAAGAGTAATTTTTACTCGACCGGGCGTGTTGAGCCTTTAGCTTCATTCCATAACTATATTATGCTAAGTCTCATTAAATTGAGGACGAGAAAAGATTGAATCAATTATAAGTTACTATGCTAAACGTAGATATTTGTATTCTTTCAAAACTCATGTATTTTAATTGTGTGCTTATTCTCCCATCGGTTGAATATATATAATTGTTAATAAAATTTTATTTTTGCGGTTTGAACATTATTGTTAGTTTTGAGCTAATTCTAGTGTTTTCCATGTAATTAAATATCACCAGCGTTACGGATTTGAAGTATTGGCAACCGAATAATCGAAAGCTTTCCAATAATAATTTTAAGTTCATCTCACCCAAATTTAGCAAGACTTTGAAGCTCACAAGGCTAAAAATCAATGTAAAATCAAAGTGAATGTCTTAAAACCATAAAGCTTTAAAGATCCAAAGTTACCTTTCGAGATTGAGGATATACATCTTTGGCCATAATAAACACCTCATGGTGAAGTTAAATATAAGACAAGGAAAGACCGAAGCCATAAAAAGCCAAGGTAAACCAAAGATAATAAAGCCCATCTGGTATGGGGCATATAAAAGTCTTCGTAAAAGTCAAATGTTCAAATACATTATGAAACCGTGTTTATTGAAAATTTCTTGTCGACTTAATTTTTTTGACATTGTTATCTATTAGGAAAGCCTACTAGTTCAATGATATTTCTTACATCGTTTCGACTATATTTTTGTACCTTAATCTCTATTTACATAAGTAAAAAATGCATCCTCGTGATCATTAAGACAAGCATAAAATATAACAGATACCCATTAGGAATAAGGGAGTCTAAGTACGTGATTAAGGCATATGAGTAGTGTTAGCATTACTAACTTATAAATGATAATGATCTTGTTTCACGCTTAGCATGGAATTAAGTAAAGAGGACGGCGAAATTATTTCTATGAAGCATTCAAGTGTTCTTATTCAATGACCCTAAAACTCACATTTACGTGATGAAAACAATACATTATGTCCAAAACGTATCTAGTTAAGTTTAATTTCAATAAAAATTAATAAAAATGAATTTTAGAAGTGCTACGATACTTAATTCTAGCATTGCGTGAGGACACGACAATGGCTTAGTATGGGGAGTGACGAGACTCGTATTATACATGTTTTCATACCCTAATCGGACTAAAAACGGATAAAATATCATTAAAACGTGTCAAATACCCTTGTATTGTTATTTGTGTATGGGCAGGCACGGACATCGAGAATTCACTTGGAAATTAATAAAACAAGCAAAAACGAACATGGGAAACAAAGTTGCACAAAACACCCAGACTCGGATGTAAATTTATAAAAATACCTTTAAAGATTGAAGTAATTATAAGAATGGTCTTCTAAGTTTTGAATATTGACACTTTATACCCCTAGGAATCAAAAATTACAACAGGGGTCCCTAAAGTTTGAAGACTTGACAAGAATAGACCTTGAAGAATGCAAGAATGACAACACATGTCCTCTCATTAATTTAAGGACTAAACTTGCAAAGCCAAAAGGACTAACAATGCAAATGCTTCTAAGGATGATTGTTAAATCCACAAGGACCAAAATTGCCATCCAACCAAAGTCATTTTACACTAAGTCAACAACAGTCAAGAAAGTTAGAGGGATCGTTTCTGCCCTTGTCCAAAGTTCATAACTAAGAAAAAATGGGGCATATGGTTTGAAAATCACAAGGACTATTTTTGCCTCATAGCCAAAGTTTAAACTCTAAAAACGCGCTAAACACATATCATTAACCCAAAACAGATCAAATCTTTTTCTTTTGTGGTATAAGGCCTAACCACCCATTACTCACCAAATCAAAGGTTTTTGGAATTACTTTTCTAGATAGCCAATTAATTCCACCTCACCAAAAACATTCCCACATGGTTTGTTTTGATACCACATCACCCAACATCCCCACATGGACCTCCCCTATACCACTATAGCGACGTTTTTAGGAGAACACACAATTTGAAGACTAAGATCATGTTACTTGCTCCCCACATATATCCTATGGACCAAGATCAAGATTCCATCTGCTATACCACATGGCACTATCTGCCAATTCAAGTTTTGACAAAGATTATCAAAATTCGACAAGGGTAATTCAGGAAATCACAAGCATTAGGGTTTTTAGTTTTTTGTAGTTCTAGAAAGATCAACTCACTTTTATATATACTTAGCCATAAGATTAGTTGTATTTTGTTCCAAAAATTATAAACCTCAAAGATTTGACTAGTTAATGGAAATTTTTGGGCCTTGCAATTCTTGTGTTCCATTTTAATTTAAAACATGTTCTTTTTACATTTCAGTCTATTTAAATTTACTTGCACACTTTAATTTTCAGTTTATGAAAAATATTTATCAAAGGAGTTTGTTAACTGTTTTTTAGAACTAATTTTTGTAAGTTGATGGTGTATTCTTGACTTGACAAAACAAGTATAAGCTACGCTTATAAAGCTTGTTATTTTCTTACACTTTACTTTTCGATTGCAAGTTATGTGGTTCCAAAGTTTATTTTTCCCAAAAAGCAGTTTAAGAGCTTTCTGCTTATTATAAATATTTCATAAGCTTGGAATAAGTTTGACGGACAATCAAGCTTATTCCTTAGTTTGTGCTTCTTGTTTCTTCCTTGTGGTGTGATAACAGGTCTAATCGTTTGAAGATATTTTCATTCCATCTTTTTTGCTTGAGACTGTTGTAGTCTCTAGTTTGCACAAGTTCAAACACCTTATCTCCATAAGCCAATAAGATCAGAAAAGCTAGTAAGCTATTACATCAGCTTTTGACTAGGCCAGAATGTAGGTCTGGTCAGGTATAAGCTTTGAACTCAAGTTTTACTATTTTCTTCTTAAATTTTGTGCCATGGTAATATTTGCTTATGATCTGTTTATGTTCTTGTTTTTTATAGCTTAATTTGTCTTTGTTATTCCTTATTTGTTATCCTTGCATGGTAACTTGTATGCTTATTAGGCCCATTAAGCTAGCTAATAGCTTATTTCTGGCTTATTGGCTTGGCTTCAGCTTTTGGGCCTTTGAAAATTGTGTTCAGAATATCAGTTTTAGTCAGAGTCGGCTTATAGATTTAAAAAAATTTCAACTTTTTCTTATTGGGCCTAATTTATCCCATTAAGCTTGTTGTTTTTGTTATTGGGCTAATTTAGGGCCCAATAAGGGTATTTATTAATTTTTAATTTATTTAGGTAAAACTAAATTAGTTTGCAAGTTTTTAAAATTTTTTAGAATTTTTGATTATTTTAATATTATCTTCGTCTCGATTTGTGTGTCAACGTATTTCGTCTTAGTTTTAATCCGTCGTAGTGTATTTTCGTCTTTACTTTTTAACCCTTTCATTCCAAACAAGTAAAGTAATCCAAAAATTTATCTTTGGCACATAATCTAACAACTTTCCTTGGAGAACGAAGTCGACTTTCGGTTTTTAACGTTATTAACTTAATATTTACCATTCATTTATAATTTTTCCTAAAAGTTTGAGTGAAAATAGTATATCAGCCCCCATCTCATGTAGATGGAATAAGGTTCTACCATAAGAACAGGGGAAGATCAGAAAGGATTGTGAATCTGAAAAAGGCTTTCAAGTTTGACAAGCATGGAACATGAAGCACAACAGACAAGTGTTTTGATGTTTCTGATTAGTTTGATGTTGTTTAACTTAAGTATTGTAGATTCCTAATATGTAATGGATAATTATGTTGTGGGTGTAAGTAGTGTATGTGTCTAAGTAGTATGGGTCAATAGACAAAGACATGTAGGAAATTTAGGTTTTATGGGGCTTGCATGTTTCGTTTGGAATCTTTCTCTAAAACAATAGTCTTGATCAATGGAAAAGCTTGTCTTGATTTGCTATATTAATCTTTGATTTGATATATTGTCTTGAACTGCAATATTCTATAAGTATTAATCCTTGACTTGCATGTTTGTGCATCTGCATATTTAGTTTTGTGCATCGGCATATATGATTTTATGCATGTGCAAGTAAATATGTGCATATACCATGTGAAGATAACCATTCAAAAGATAGAACCAAATCACACTTCGTTCATTACATATCAAATACCATTACAAAAAGCTACCCATTACACCAAAAGACCATTCATTTTTTGAAGACATTTTATTATAAATAAAAGCAAACTACACTAACTAAAGCTAACCTACTTGAACAGATACACAACAATCAACAAGGCCAAACATATCATGAAAATGATTTCCAAAACTTTGCTTTTTCTTTGTTTCCCTCCATGCAGCTTCAAAAATACCATACTATTCTAGAAGGATCACTAGCAATTCTTGACTTCTTAGCTCATTAGCAACATCTTCTATTTGATGTGGATTGAGGTGGGCATACATTTCAAATAAATAATCTTGCTACCAATCATTATCCAACTCAAGATCAAACAATACCACTTGGTACATTTCTTCACACCAGTTTTCTTGAAACATAATATAAAACGTTAACATGGAATAAAATAACATAAACAAATTAAAAGATCATGACATACGTATCTGTTAGGGTAAACTATAAAACGTCTAGCTGAATTTGTACGTGTCGATGATGTCAGTTCCATCAATGGGAGAAGGAACTTGCATACTTTTGGGATGTTATCATAGTAATTAGGAGCAACCATTGTGTTGTAAATTTTAGGGTTATATCAACTGGGTGTTAGTTGGGGATGTTTTATATCGATCGAGGTGTAATTGTGTGTTGATTTATATATATTTAGTTGGGTGGGTCGGGTCTAACGCTAATAATAATTGGAATGGGTCGAGTCTAATAGTACAAAAACTAAACGGGTAGGGTTAAAAGTTTATCCACGGTGGAAAATATTATTTTTTATATTATTAAATTTAAAAAGTAATAACGTGGTAAGTGAACCGGTGGGTATTGATGAGATTAATACATAACAAAAAAGTTTGTTGTTGAATTCATTGAATAAAATAGTTGGTTGGTAAAATGACATAAAACTGAAAGTACGTGATTGTTTGTAATCTTTTACCAAAAAATAGGTAATAAACAACTATGGTCATTATCTTTACATTTCTATGTTAAATAGGACATTATAATCTTCATTTCGTATGTGCACATTAGTTGAAAAGGGCTTTAGTTTTAAAAAAATAACTTTTATTCTACAATGATATAATTACCTTTTTATCAAGTAATTCAAGTTCGGGTTTGAGTTTGATTTGATTTTTTTTTAGAACGGCAAATGTTAGTGGTTAGTTTGATTTGATTAAATCGAGATTTTATTAAGATTTTATCAATCTCAAATCCGATCTTAATCCCACGTCTAATAAAGTAACTCGAAACACATAACGAGCCAAGTTCGAGCTTTTATTAAGCTTTTTGAGCCTTCATGTACATATGTATTTTTATCATACATATTTATATAAACAACGTTAATTCTAACATGAACATTGATATAATAATTAAACATTAATTATAGAAGTACTATTTAAACTGTCACCCCCTCAAGATCATGTAGCGGAAATGTTCTTACCTGAGGGTGACTTCATGTCATCATAACACACGATAATGGAGAAATCCTCTATGTTAGTCATTTTGAAAAATGGATAATTTTCATTTCATAGAAATTAAATAGTTTTTGACATTACTAGACATAAGACATAGTCTTCAAATAACATTACTTTGACATACACACACATGATCGTTAGAAGTAAAGTAAAAGCTTCATGAAAGACAGCAACTTGAAAATCCATCAATCAAACACTTGTAAAAAATATTTCTAAAGAATCAAGATTAAGTTGATGAATTCATAAGTTTAAGTAAATACATAGTATTGATGACCCATAATATTTCTACCAGTAGGCGACAACACAACATGTCCAGCGTCACCCAAAACAGTTACAAATGTCTAAGATCATGACACCGAAGCATTAACCATATGTGCTAACCACAAAACCCAATGAATAAGTGCCCATCAGGTGCCTTACTCGGACACCCATAATAAATGAGATGAAACTGCATTCGCATGGCTAATGTCAACCAAGACGAACGGGATGTATCCATAACGTTCATGTTTACACCAAGTATTTAAAGATTCATGATAAAAGGACAATAACATCAAGTTTTAAAGAGACTTAAACCAAGAGTAACGTGGGGCAATGTATCCATAACGTTCATGTTTACACCAAGTACTTGTGTTCATCAATAAAAAACAATGTTCTTACGTGACAGATTCAATCAAGTAAAGTGGGGAAATGAATTTATATCAAGCAAACTAGTGAATCATAATCGAGCCAAGAAATGTAGATCAATCACAAAGTCCTAAAAGTAATCCTAGCATAACGATGCAGTTTAAGTATAATGCCCTCAAATGAGAAGATGGTTAAGTGTTCTATTAATCAAATAAGAGTTAAAACAACTAAAGTGGAGATATGAAACTCACCTCAAGCAAAGTAATGGATTATGATCGAGTCAACAAAAATTGACCTGTCACAAAGTCCTAGAAGCCATCCTAACATAACCATATAGTTTAAGTATAATGCGCTTAAATGAAAAGATGCATAAGTATTCTATCAATCAACCGGGTGTGTGAATAAATTATATCGTTTGTAAACACGCTTTTGGAAATTATAAGGTTTTTCACAAGTCCCGACGCTTCAGAAAATCTCGTGAAAAATATTTTCTCTTTTTTCTTATTTCGTCTTTTTCCTTATTTCGTCTTTTTAGACCCGACACACTAATAAGAATAGTTTAGACTAATCACGTTTAGTTAAAAGTTTGACTTTTATGTTGACCTAATCGTGACAAATTATGAAAGTATGACTTTTAAGATTTGAATTCAATTTTGACTAATTAATGTTTGACTTTAATTTTGACTATTATATTTATGTTTGACTATTTACGTTCAATTTTGATTATTTACACTTAATTTGACCCGACATAACCGTTACACGAATTACTAAAATTATAGGTTTTTCGTTTCTTAAGACTTGATCCGTTAAATGTTTTGTTTAGTTTATATACTCGTTTTTATTATTTACTTTGACTTACTAAAAATATAGCATAACTCATTCTTTTTAAATCCTTTTTTAATATAGAATATGTCCAGACGAGCGTATGATATAGTTCTACAATTATATTGACTACTTGACTTTTAGTGTACTCATATGTAATTCAACTAATATGGACAAGGTGGGGTGGTTGTGGTACACGTTGGTGGCCGGCCATGTGCTAGGCAGGGGAGGATAGGTTTTTGATTTTTGATAGTGTAACGTTCAATATAGATATTTTTAGGTAATTTTTGGTAGACAGGTAAAAAGTCAAGATATAATAGGTAACACATGCTAGACTTATTAATATAAAGGGATGCAAAAATAAAAATAACTAAAATCCGTAATTTGTGTAAATAATATAAATGCAAATTTAACATGTATTCGTTATCGTATAGATTAGTAGTTTAGCGTCAAAACTTTCATATTTACGTTCAAATCACCAATGCACATTCTAATAAGTTACAATATGCACGTAAACCTCGTGACATATTAAATAATAAACTTCACCCAGTCTAGAGTCGGTATCACGGAAAAACTACCCGACTACATATCTATTAATTCATGTCAAAGGTAAAAGAAAAAATCTATGACAATAAGACTAATATTATAAGCGTGAAAAATTACCGGTTGCTAAATAACCCCTCATGCTCGTGATTGTTGTCTTGAAATTCTTTGCTTTTAATTTTATCACATACGTTTTCTAATTTATCATATATGTTTATGTTAGTTTTAGTGGGTGGTAATAATCAACAATTCTGATATATTCTCTGAATCGTGTAGAAATCACTTTCAGATTGAAGTATTTCGACCCTATATGTTTCGGGTATCACGAAATCTTCAATTGGATAAGACAGAGAATTACACTTAGTCTCTAAGGCACGAGAGATGTAAGCAATACACAGAAATTCGTTGTGTTTGTTGTATTTTGGAAGAGACCAATTTTTCTGTTTCTATCAACAAAACCAAATGACAGTTATCATTGGTTAATAATTGTTGCAGGGAAAACGTTAGTTCTCTCACGACAATGGAAAATGAGAACTCGTCTTCACTACCTCCGAAGGACCATGACCAACCAAAGGCTCAAACTTCAACCGTTGAAGTGACTTTTGCTCCTAGCCCCAAATCCTTTAAGGCTAAGGAAGTACCCATTATCAAGGCAAGATCGCCCATCATAGAAACGTCTTCTAAACCTAGTCCTATCACTTACAAGACTACGATTGTGACCTTTGAAAAATCTCCTCAAGAGGGTGCTCACATAGACACTTTCTTTGATCCCGATGGTGATTTTGCCGAGATCGAGCACATACGTCAAAATCCACAAGCCATTTTTGAGGATTTTCCCAAAGAAGCCTCGTCATGTGGGAAGTGTGATGACTATATTTTTTAGCCTGAGATTGAGAGACAAATTAAACAAGAGCTTGCTCGTTTACCTCAACTTCCACCTATAAGTGAGGATGATTTTTGTTGATCTTACGGCTCAACTTGATGAGTTGGAACGTCTTCTTTATAACGACGAACCAACTCAAGTGACCACCATCAAGGCTAATAATTCATCCATTGACGAGCCTTTGATAACTAAGGACTTTTAATGTGTGAAATCTTTAGGATCTTTGCACATTGATTCCTTCTTTGACCCACCGCCCATTCCCAGGGATTTACCCATTGAAAGTCCCTCTAATGAGAATGATGATCTAGTATTCGAGAGTGAATCCTTAGAAAGTCCCTCTAATTTGAATAATGTCCCTAATTTAACCTCATCATCACCGCGTTTATTGACGACTACCACCTCGTCTACTCCTTTTGACGATGGTGAGTGTGGATTAAGTGCGGGGGAAGCCCCATTTGAGTCCACCTACTTTTCCATCGAGGACGAGATATGTGATCCCGGAATCGTAATTTTAGAAAAATCTAGGTCGTCCATCGATGCAACAAATGGAAGAATCTTTTATATGTTTGGTGTGAGTCTACCTCGAGTAGCTCATGATTTTAGCCCACCCAACGTCTCACCCTTCTACTTCTCATCTAATTTCTTGGGTCCCTTTGGGACGTTGTTTGGAGTGGCTTTGTTTCGTTTATCATCCGAAAACGAAGACGTCATCTTCGACCCTGGTATATGCAACATCTAAGGACTATATCCTTAATATGAGTTGTTTTTTGGCCTTGTTCTTCATGTAAGACCCAATTTCAACTTTACCATGATAATCCCTAAATGATCACATTTTTAAGGATTCGAGTCGAGCTCTTGACTCGGTTATGAAAAACAAGGTGCCTCGTGGGGGAATCTCATGCTTATCCTTGTACATATTATCACTTTCTAATATAGTTTAGCTTGAGGAGACTCGTATTCTTCCGACCCTTGTTTTCGTGGTTGTTTGTGATTGTGATTACCTAGGAATCATAGTCATCATTGAAGCCTCTCGTGCTTGTTTTACCTATCACTGGAGCTTCGATCGTTTACTTTGAAGAACTCGATATCTGATGATATCCTTTTGTTTACTAACGTTTGTCTATTAGCACACTTTATAAATGGCTTTTAGATCATTCGTTATACCCTTTCCTTGCTCGAGATTAAGCATTTGACTCTTCGTCTCTAGTATGGTGTTTTTCACCCTTAGACTCTAAACATTGAGGACAATGTTTAGTTTTAATATCGGAGAATAAATAGATACTTTGCTTTGCTAAGTCTTCACGCAATCCAATTTTCATCGATGTGTTGCTAATAAGTGCAAAAAATGGCTAAATTTTAAAAAATTTCTCGTTTTTCATAAGTGTTTAAGACACGAATGTAGGTTTTTGGTTAGTGAGAACAAGATTAATTTTTACTCGACCGGGCGTGTTGAGCCCTTAGCTTCGTTCCTTAACTATATTATGCTAAGTCTCATTAAATTGAGGACGAGAAATGATTGAATCGGTTATAAGTTACTATGCTAAACGTAGAGTATTCGTATTCTTTCAAAACTCATGTGTTTTAATTGTGTGCTTATTCTCCCATCGCTTGAATATATATAAGTGTTAATAAAATATTATTTTTGCGGTTTGAACATTATTGTTAGTTTTGAGCTAATTCTAGTAGTTTTCATGTAATTAAATATCACCAGCGTTACAGATTTGAAGTATTAGCAACCGGATAATCGAAAGCTTTCCAATAGTAATTTTAAGTTCATCTCACCCAAATTTAGCAAGACTTTGAAGCTCACAAGGCTAAAAATCAATGTAAAATCAAAGTGAATGTCTTAAAACCATAAATCTTTAAAGATACAAAATTACCTTTCGAGATTAAGGATATACGTCTTTGGCCATAATAAACACCTCATGGTGAGGTTAAGTAAAAGGCAAGGCAAGACCGCAGCCATAAAAAGCCGAGGTAAACCGAAGATAATAGATCCCATCTGGTATGGGGATATAAAAGTCTTGGTAAAAGACAAATGTTTAAATCCATTATAAAATCGTGTTTATTGAAAATTTCTTGTCAACTTAATTTTTTGACATCGTTATCTATTAGGAAAGGCTACTAGTTCAATGATATTGCTTACACCGTTTTGACTATATTTTTTTACCTTAATCTCTATTTACATAACTAAAAAATACAGCCTCGTGATCATTAAGACAAAAATAAAATATAAGAGATACCTATTAGGAATAAGAGAGTCTAAGTACGTGATTAAGGCATATGAGTAGTGTTAGCATTACTAACTTATAAATGGCAATGATATTGTTTCACGCTTTGCATGGAATTAAGTGAAGAGGACGACGAAATTATTTCTATGAAGCATTCAAGTGTTCTTATTCAATGACCCTAAAACTCACATTTACGTGATGAAAACAATACATTATGTCCAAAACGTATCTAGTTAAGTTTAATTTCAATAAAAATTAATTAAAATGAGTTTTAGAAGTGCTACGATACTTAATTCTAGCATTGCGTGAGAACATGACAATGGCTTAGTTTGGGGAGTGATGAGACTCGTATTATACATGTTTTCATACTCTAATCGGACTAAAAACGGATAAAATATCATCAAAAACGTGTCAAATACCCTTGTATTGTTATTTGTGTATGGGCAGGCTCGGATATCGAGAATTCACTTAGAAATCAATAAAACAAGCAAAAACGAACACGGGAAACGAAGTTGTACAAAACACCCAGACTCGGATGTAAATTTCTATAAAATACCTTTGAAGATTGAATTAATTACAAGAATGGTCTTCTAAGTTTTGAATATTGACACTTTATACCCCAAGGAATCAATAATTACAAAAGGGGTACCTAATGTTTGAAGACTTGACAAGAATAGACCTTGAAGAATGCAAGAATGACAACACAAGTCCTCTCATTAACTTAAGGAGTAAACTTGCAAAGCCAAAAGGACTAACAATGCAAATGCTTCCAAGGATGATTGCTAAATCCACAAGGACTAAAACTGCCATCCAACCAAATTCATTTTACACTAAGTCAACAACAGTCAAGAAAGTTAGAAGGGTCGTTTCTGCCCTTGTCCAAAGTTCATAACTAAGAAAAAACAGGGCATATGGTTTGAAAATCACAAAGACTATTTTTGCCTTATAGCCAAAGTTTAAACTCCAAAAACGCGCTAAACACATATCATTAACCCAAAACAGATCAAATCTTTTCCTATTGTGGTATAAAGCCTAACCACCCATTACTCACCAAATCAAAGGTTTTTGGAATTACTTTTCTAGATAACCAATTTATTCCACCTCACCAAAAACATTCCCACATGCTTTGTTTTGATACCACATCACCCAACATCCCCACATGGACCTCCCCTACACCACTATAGCGACGTTTTTGGGAGAACACGCAATTTGGACGACTAAGATCATGTTACTTGCTCCCCACATCTATCCTATGGACCAAGATCAAGATTCCATCTGCTATACCACATGGCACCAGCTGGAATTCAAGTTTTGACCAAGATATTCAAAAGTCGACAAGGGCAATTCAGGAAATAACAAGTATTAGGGTTTTTAGTTTTTTGTAGTTCTAGAAAGATCAACTCACTTGTATATATACTTAGCCATAACATTAGTTGTGTTTTGTTCCAAAAATTGTAAACCTCAAATATTTGACTAGTTAATGGAAATTTTTGGGCCTTGCAATTCTTGTGTTCCATTTTAGTTTAAAACGTGTTCTTTTTACATTTCAGTCTATTTAAATTTACTTGCACACTTAAATTTTCAGTTTATCAAAAATATTTAAGGAGTTTGTTAACTGTTTTTAGAACTAATTTTTATAAGTTGATGGTGTATTCTTAACTTGACAAATCAAGTATAATCTAGCTTATAAAGTTTTTTATTTTCTTACACTTTACTTTTGCATTGCAAGTTCTGTGGTTCCAAAGCTTATTTTTCCCAAAAATCAGTTTAAGAGCTTTCTGCTTATTATAACTATTTCATAAGCTTGGAATAAGCTTGACGTACAATCAAGCTTATTCCTTAGTTTGTGCTGATTTTTTCTTCCTTGTGGTGTGATAACAAGTCTAATCACTTGAAGATATTTTCATTCCATCTTTTTTGCTTGAGATTGTTGTAGTCTCTAGTTTGTACAAGTCCAAACACCTTATCTCCATAAGCCAATAAGATCAGAAAAGCTAGTAAGCTTTTACATCGGTTTTTGACTAGGCCTGAATGTAGGTCTGGTCAGGTATAAGCTTTGAACTCAAGTTTTACTATTTTCTTCTAAAATTTTGTGCCATGGTAATAATTACTTATGATCTGTTTATGTTCTTGTTTTTATAGCTTAATTTGTCCTTGTTATTGCTTATTTATTATCCTTGCATGGTAACTTGTATGCTTATTAGGCCCATTAATCTAGCTGATAACTTATTTCTATCTTATTGGTTGGATTCAGCTTTTGGGCCTTTGAAAATTATGTTCAGAATATCAGTTTTAGTTAGAGTCGGCATATAGATTTCAAAAAATTTCAACTTTTTCTTATTGGGCCTAATTTGGCCCATTAAGCTTGTTGTTTTTGTTATTGGGCTAGTTTAGGGCCCAATAAGGGTATTTATTAATTTTTAATTTATTTAGGTAAAACTAAATTAGTTTGCAAGTTTTTAAATTTTTTAGAATTTTTGATTATTTTAATATTATCTTCGTCTCGATTTGCATGCCAACGTATTTCGTCTTAGTTTTAATCCGTCGTAGTGTATTTTCGTCTTTAATTTTTAACCCTTTCATTCCAAACAAGTAAACTAATCCAAAAATGTATCTTTGGCACATAACCTAACAACTTTCCTTAGAGAACGAACTCGACTTTCGGTTTTTAACGTTATTAACTTAATATTTACCATTCATTTATACTTTTTCCTAAAAGTTTGAGTGAAAATAGATATCAGCCCCATCTCATGTGGATGGAATAAGGATCTACCATAAGAACAGGGGAAGATAAAAAAGGATTGTGAATATGAAAAAGGCTTTCAAGTTTGACGAGCATGGAACATGAAGCACAACATACAAGTGTTTTGATGTTTCTGATTAGTTTGATGTTGTTTAACTTAAGTATTGTGGATTCCTAATATGTAATGGATAATTATATTGTGAGTGTAAGTAGTGTATGTGTCTAAGTAGTATGGGTCAATAGACAAAGACATGTAGGAAATGTAGATTTTATGGGGCTTGCATGTTTCGTTTGGAATCTTTCCCTAAAACAATGGTCTGGATCAATGGAAAAGCTTGTCTTGATTTGCTATATTAATCTTTGATTTGATATATTGTCTTGAACTGCAATATTCTATAAGTATTAATACTTGACTTGCATGTCTGTGCATTTACATATTTAGTTTTGTGCATCTGCATATATGATTTTATGCATGTGCAAGTAAATATATGCATATACTATGTGAAGATAACTATTCAAAAGATAGAACCAAATCGCACACTTCATTCATAACATATCAAATACCATTACATAAAGCTACCCATTACACCAAAAGACCATTCATTTTTTGTAGACATTTTATTATAACTAAAACCAAACTACACTAACTAAAGCTAACCTACTTGAACAAATACACAACAATCAACAAGGCCAAACATATCATGAAAATGATTTTCAAAACTTTGCTTTTTCTTTGTTTCCCTCTACTCAGCTTCTAAAATACCATACTATTCAAGAAGGATCACTAGCAATTCTTTACTTCTTAGCTCATTAGCAACATCTTCTATTTGATGTGGATTGAGGTGGGCATACATTTCAATTAAATGATGTTGTTACCAATCATTATCCAACTAAAGATCAAACAGTACCACTTGGTACATTTCTTCACACCAGTTTTCTTGAAACATAATATAAAACGTTAACATGGAATAAAATAACATAAACAAATTAAAAAATCATGACATACGTATCTGTTAGGGTAAACTAGAAAACATCTAGCTGGATTTGTACGTGTCGATGATGTCAATTCCATCAATGGGAGAAGGCACTTGCGTACTTTTGGGATGTAATCATAGTAATTAGGAGCAGCCATTGTGTTGTAAATTTTAGGGTTTATATCAATTGGGTGTTAGTTGGGGATGGTTTATAACGATCGAGGTGTAATTTAGTGTTAATTTATATATAGTGAGTTGGGTAGGTCAGCTCTAACGGTAAAAATAAATGGAATGGGTCGAGTCTAACGGTACAAAAACTAAACGGGTAAGGTTAAAAGTTTATCCACGATGGAAAATATTATTTTTTTGTATTATTAAATTTAAAAAGTAATAACGTGTTAAGTGAACCGGTAGTATTGATGAGATTAATACATAACAAACAAGTTTGTTGTTGAATTCATTGAATAAAATAGTTGGTTGGTAAAATGACATAAAACTAAAAGTACGTGATTGTTTGTAACCTTTTACCCAAAAATAGGTAATAAACAGCTGTGGTCATTATCTTTACATTTCTCTGTTAAATAGGACATTATAATCTTCATTTCTTATGTGCACATTAGTTGAAAAGGACTTTAGTTTTAAAAAAATGACTTTTGTTCTACAATGATATAATTACCTTTTTATCAAGTAATTCAAGTTCGAGTTTGAGTTTGATTTGATTAAATCGAGATTTTATTAAGATTTTATCAATCTCAAATCCGATCTTAATTCCACGCCTAATAAAGCAACTCGGAACACATAACGAGCCAAGTTCGAGCTTTTATTAAGCTTTTTGAGCCTTTATGTACATATGTATCTTTATCATACATATTTATATAAACAACATTAATTCTAACATGAACATTGATATAATAATTAAACATTAATTATAGAAGTAGTATTTAAACTGTCACCCCCTCAAGATCATGTAGCGGAAATGAGTAAACTGAGGGTGACTTCATTTTGAAAAATGGATAATATTAGTCATTTTGAAATCCTCTATGTTAGTCATTTTGAAAAATGGATAATTTTCATTTCATGGAAATTAAATGGTTTTTGACATTACTAGACATAAGACATAGTCTTGAAATAACATTACTTTGACATACACACACATGATCGTTAGAAGTAAAGTAAAAGCTTCATGAAAGACATCAACTTGAAAATCCATCAATCAAGCACTTGTCTTGAATATTTCTAAAGAATCAAGATTAAGTTGATGAATTCATATGTTTAAGTAAATTCATAGTATTGATGACCCATAAGATTTCCATCAGTAGGCGACAAGACAATATGTGCAACGTCACCCAAAACAGTTACAAATGTCTAAGATCATGACACCAACCATATGCGCTAACCACAAAACCTAATCAATAAGTGCCCATCAGGTGCCTTACCCGGACACCCATAATAAATGAGATGAAACTGAATTCGTTTGGCTAATGTCAACCAAGACGAACGTGAATATCAACGACAATAGATCTATTCATAACGTTCATGTTTACACCAGGTATTAAAAGATTCATGATAAGAGGACAATAGCATCAAGTTTTAAGGAGACTTAAACCAAGAGTAACGAGTAAAATTTACTTGTGTCATTAATAAAAAAACAATGTTCTTACCTGACAGATTCAATCAAGTAAAGTGGGGCAATGAGACTTACCTCAAGCAAATTAGTGAATCATAATCGAGCCAAGAAATGTAGATCAATCACAAAGTCCTAAAAGTAATCCTATCATCACGATGCATTTTAAGTATAATTCAATTAAATGAAAAGATGGTTAAGTGTTCTATTAATCAAATAAGAGTTAAAACTACTGAAGTGGAGCTATGAAGCTCACTTCAAGCAAAGTAATGAATTATGATCGAGTCAACAAAAATAGATCTGTCACAAAGTCCTAGAAGTCATCCTAACATAACCATATAGTTTAAGTATAATGCGCTTAAATGAAAAGGTGTATAAGTATTCTATCAGTCAACTGGGTGTGTCTGAATAACTTATATCGTTTGTAAACACGCTTTTGAAAATTATAAGGTTTTTCACAAGTCTCAACGCTTTAGAAAACCTCGTGAAAAATATTTCGTCTTTTTTCTTATTTTGTCTTTTTTCTTATTTCGTCTTTTTCCTTATTTCGTCTTTTTAGACCCGACATACTAAAGGACAAGAATAGTTTAGACTAATCATGTTTAGTTAAAAGTTTGCCTAATCCTGACAAATTACGAAAGTATGACTTTTAAGGTTTTAATTCAATTTTGACTAATTTATGTTTGACTTTAATTTTGATTATTATATTTATGTTTGACTGTTTACGTTCAATTTTGATTATTTACTTTTAATTTGACCCGACATAACCGTTACACGAATTACTAAAAATATAGGTTTTTCGTTTCTTACGACTTGATCCGTTAAATGTTTTGTTTTATTTATATACTCGTTTTTATTATCTACTTTGACTTACTAAAAATATAGTAGAACTCATTCCTTTTAATTTTTTTTAACATATAATATGTCCAGACGAACATATGATATAGTATTATAATTATCTTGACTCTTTGACTTTTAGTGTACTTATATGTAATTCAACTATTATGGACAACAAGGTGGGGTTGTTGTGGTACACGTTGGTGGCCGGCCATGTGCTAGGCGGGGGAGGATAGGTTTTTTAATTTTGATAGTGTAAAGTTCTATATAGATATTTTTAGGTAATTTTTGGTAGACAGGTAAAAAGGTGAAGATATAATAGGGTAACACATGCTAGACTTATTAATATAACGGGATGCAAAAATAAAAATAATTAATATCCGTAATTTGTGTAAATAATATTGATGCGCAAAAGCACGTAGTTGACCAAGTCAATCGAAAGGGCGGGGGTTCAAAACCGGGCCCCGGCTTGGTCAGTCAGTGGTGCCTAGGTAATTTACCGGGATATGTCTTCCTTGTTGGGTGGAGGGCTCGGTACGAAAAAGGTACACGGACTTAAGATGTTTCCGCCAAATACCATTTTTCCAATTAAACATTTATTCGTTATCGTATAGATTAGTAGTTTAACGTCAAAACATTCATATTTACGCTCAAATCACAAATGCACATTCTAATAAGTTACAATATGCACGTAAACCCTGTGACATATTAAATAATAAACTTCACCCAGTCTAGAGTCGGTATATGTCCGAAGATGCTTTTGATCACGGAAAAACAACCCGACTACATATCAATTAATTCATGTCAAAGATAAAAGAAAAAATCTATGACGATAAGAGTAATATTATAAACGTGAAAAATTACCGGTTGTTACATAACCCCTCATGCTGGTGATTGTTGTCTTGAAATTATTTGCTTTTAATTTTATCACATACGTTTTCCAATTTATCACATATGTTTATGTTAGTTTTAGTGGGTGATAATAATCAACAATCCTGTTATATTCTGTAAATCGTGTATATATCACTTTCAGATTGAAGTATTTCGACCCTATATGTCTCGGGTATCACGAAATCCTCAATTGGATAAGACAGAGAATTACACTTAGTCTCTAAGGCACGAGAGATCTAAGCAATAAACAGAAATTCGTCGTGTTTGTTGTATTCTAGAAGAGACCAATTTTTCTGTTTCTATCAACAAAACCAAATGACATTTAGTTAATAACTATTGCAGGGAAAAAACATAACTTTTCACACCAGAATATGTCGGTTGGGAAGGAGAAAAAACCGATTTTCTCATAACATGTAAACTCAGCAAGGGGCTCTGCCCCTTGACCCCGCAATTGTTCGTGACGGTATTAAGTTAGCTAGAACGAGCGTGCACTTCACACTTTCCATACTCGACTGTAAGCTATACTTGATTAAACCCTTGATCTCAAGTATAACACAATTACACAAAATATATATAGATTCAAACTTTTCGAATAGAGCTTAAGTCTACTTGAGCCAAAATGATTAAAGCTCGTCTAGCTATCGAGTAAGTTCAAACTTATTTATAATTTTGTATTTTAAGATAGCTATTTGCTGTTCTAATAACGGCGGCTAACTCATAAATTTGCCACAATTCTTTAGCAAAAGTCTAATAAAAATGTTAAATCACACTACATTACTACTAATTTTCCTACTTATTCTTTTGCTACATAGGTAACCCATCGTTCATAAAGTCATAAACATGGCCTACTATCTTTCTCTCTAGACATTACATGATTGAACATCTAAGCAGTAAAATAATAATTAAAAGAATCAATAAAAGGATCTAACATTCATCGACATTTAATAATCAAATGCCGACACATACTACAAAATTATTATTTTGTGGTAATAACTAATGCAGTAACAGAAAGTTACATCAAATGATAAGCAAATATTCAAATTTTATATTAGGAGTTAATTAAAACATTATTTCAAATGCGTTTATAAACTTATTAGACACATTACTATTTGATTAGAACATTATTATCACATCTTTCTTATACTTAGGACATTATAGCAAAACCCGAAAACTGCTTAAGCTTTGGGTCGATTTGGCTCACACAATAAACCTTGAAAGGCCTATTTTGTGACCAAATATTTTCACATCCTCTTGAACTTGGTGTCTAAATTCTTTGAAAGTAAATCTTCTATAAGTTGGAGTCTCATCACAACTTTCTATGATTGTATCATCGGATGGACACAAGAAATATGCAGTTGAAAACCTTTCAAAATGCTTATTAGCAACTACTCTATGCTCCACACTCTTGTAAGTACCATTACTCCATGCCTGAAGAAAAACAAAAGATATATATAGCATTAAACAGTGTTATATATAGTTCAATCGGTCGCGCTTTTGCTCTTATAGTTTTGTACGACCTTATCATTAGTTGTTAATAAGAAGCCGATATGATTTATTGGGTCTAAATGAAATTCTCATTGTTTAAGCATATTTAAAATTTTGACTTAAGTTTATCGAATGAAGTATTAGCTTGTCTTAACAATTCCGACGAATGAGAAATAAAAGATAAGCAAACTTTACTTGGAAAAGATCACCAATGTTGACGATGAGGGTTTCCTGTTTAGGCTTAACGGCAATCCATTTTCCATTTCTAAGCAATTGCAATCCTCCTATATGGTCTTGATGCAATATTGTGAGAAAATCGCTATCAGTATGAGGCATTAATCCAAAGACATGTGGAGAAATTGGGCAAGATGGATATCTGCTCATGCGGATGTAGCACATGCTTGGTACACAATTTTCTTTGAAAAATTTAGGCTTTTGTCCAATCTTTTCGGCCAAAATCTCTGCAAGTTTCTCTGCTAGGATGGACACGATATTTGAATATTCTTTCATCGTTGTACTAACAAAGCGACACAACATGTTAGATTGACTGTCAAAATAATTTAAACTTTGATTTGATGGTGTACTAGCAACAAGAGAAGACAGGAAATACAGTTGTTAGTTAACAGATATTTTTCTTAATATGAATCCATTAGATTTACCTAAGACTGGTGACACCATCTATGGTCGAGATCTCAGACAATGGCACATGAAAAGCCTCCGACCAAGCAAGCTGGCGAAGGCAAGTTGCTGACGGGGTCCCCCATCGGTAACTACCTGCCAGAAAATCCAACTCACGCTGGCCATTCACCTTATCGTGGAACGTTTTCTTGAATGCTCTCACTTGTTCACTCCTCATATTCTCCAAAACCTCTTGTGAAACCCCATGATTGATAACTTGGAAAAACCCCCATTCTTGTGAAGCTTTGGCTATTTCTTGTTTGCATTTTTCGCTCTCAACACCACCTTGATTCAAGCGGCTTAGATCAATCAATGGGAGCTCAAACTCGCGCTCATTGGCTTCTTGGAGATCCTCAATCTTGTTACCATTAGTAGATAGTCCGTTGTTGAAATGATTATCGAATAATCTCTTGTAGGTTTCTCGAAAGGGTGGATCGAATGGATCCATTATATCATAAACTGGCAGAAATGAATAATTTGTTCGAAAAGTTAACGAAATTTTACATAAACCCTGGTGCAAGTAATATAGAGTGTTGTTTGAATATATTGTCTTTAATATATATACATAGTAATATAAGTTGTTCAATGACATTATTTTGATCAATTTCACATTTGGAAAAAGATAACTAAACTTAACTGCAGTTGATTTTCATTAAAAGCAATATCATCATTCAATTCAGGTCATGGTCGAGGGACCTGCAGATTATATATCCCGTCTTTTCACATATACATTCATAAAGAGTCGTCAATTAATTCAAAAAGTGGGTTTATTCATTTATAGCCTTTTCATTATCAAACAATCATTTCAAGGGTATATGGAAAGTGACACCCATTTATATCAAATGAATAGGACTAGGGCCAGCAAGTTTCCAAATTTAACAAGTTCAAGAATAATATTATACGACATAGAATGAGATGAACAGGCATGTTAATGTGACGGTGAATATCTTATGACTATATAGTACAGTAATTTTTTTAAAGTTAATATAATACGAATATAAACTGTTTGAAGGACGAAATATGAGTAAAGTATGAACTATGATCATCAACTTCGACATACTACATTGGACCTTGTATTATCATTTACTTTTACACATGTATTTAATCTAGTTAGTTTTTTCGTGTCGTTCACAAAAAAACCTTTCATTGTTTGCAAGATATGGCTATGTAATACTGTAAGTCTTTAACTCTGGGTATAAAATATGTATGCACAAAATAACCATATTTATATAAGGTAATCATAGTAACAAGTATGAATGTAACATAGTATGTGAAGAGAGAAACAATATATTTAGAGTTTATTAGTATTAAAATAAAGTATGATAAGATATATACCTGCTCCGAATCTTCAAATAACGTATGAAACATGCAAGAAATATATAGAGAAATTATGAGAAAATGATTAAGAAAAATGCATGTTTTTGGGACATCTTTTATAGATAGAAATTCCAAAATTAAATGCAAATAATCATTGAATATGATTGTCCTTTAAAACATGAATAGATGGCATGGATTAAGATTCTATGTTTTAAAGAAGAACACGTTTCTCTTTGTTTTATCATACAACCATTTGTTTCAAATATGATAGGTATATAAATTCATTTCAGTATTTGCAGAGAGTTCATCTACAAAAGGAATAATAAAAAAAATAATAAAATAATAATAAACTATATACTAAGAATTTAAGGTTATATAGATGGATATATTGACTATTTTTAAACTGCATGTTGCAATATGAATTATTGTTAAGCATAACAATAGCAATAACTATTTTCATGAACTGATAGACAAATGAATATTTGGAAATCAAAGACATAATATTACCGCACGCATGTATTATGACCATTAAATATGTGTTTAAGTTAAAAGATCGACAATATCAATTGTATTGCAAGATGTAGGTAGTCATGGTGTCTACGTCTTAACTTATCTTATACGCTGTCTCAGGCGGTATTGAGACCCGTGAAATACGATATTGGGTGTTATTTTATTTTATCTTTTTACCTAAGTAGGTACAATCAATTGGTGACAAATATTGAACCAAGTGTTCCTATGCAGCCAATTTAATTCAACAACTTTAGCTTGTTTGGTTCAGCTTGCACCAAGTCTTATCCCTATGTCAAGAAACATGACATGTTCAAAGGGTGAATGAGTTACAACTAATTATAACAATCGAACCTTATTGTGCACGTGTATTTTATTCTTAGATTTCCTTGTAGTTTTGTATTGCACCATCAAGAATTTTAATATGTTAAGCCATAAGCATCATTCCCAGAATAGACAGTGTTTGCAGTTTTTTAAAACACAAATCGCAGTGAGCTCTCAAGCAAGTTGGTTAGAGAGTTCATTGCGATTTGTGTTTGTAGCTATCATGCTATGATCTAATTTATATCATCTACATAATCGAACCTGAACTCAATTTACGACCCATTTTTCTAAATCATCGGCTCTTCTTATTTCTATTGATTTACGTCTAGCATATTATTATTTTTCTATTTACCTTTTCTCATAAGCGGCTTTTTTTTTAATTCGGTGAT
This sequence comes from Glebionis coronaria, assembly GCA_025667525.1. Lineage (NCBI taxonomy): Eukaryota > Viridiplantae > Streptophyta > Magnoliopsida > Asterales > Asteraceae > Glebionis > Glebionis coronaria. Next base: position 439,008 of record JANFOE010000526.1, read on the forward strand.
TTTTGTTAGTAAAGGGTTACCCGGTAACGGATGTTAAAACCAAAAATATTTGAGTGAAAATTAAATGTGGCTGAATTATCACATTAATTTTAGGTTAAGGGTTATCCGGTTGTTGATCCCAAACTTAGATCGGTTTAGCTTTGTATTAACGAGATTTAAAGTATAATACGTTGAGAAACTTTGTATTTGAAACAATTTAAGTATTATGCGGGATTAATACTTAGAACAAAGAACAACGAAATACCAAACTTTCAACTTTGATTATCAATAATCACGGCTTACAATAATATTGAAAGTGTTATTAAACAATAAAACCCTAAGACCTCCTTTTATAGATATAAGGAGCCTTGAACATTAAGCTATGTATCAACTATTCTAAGAAGATATCAAACAGATAAACATAAGAAATACAATATTCTAATATATCTTCCTAACATACAACACGTGTTGACTTAACAACTAATGACATTTGATAGTGGCTTGATCTTCTCTTGTCAGCGTCTTGTTTGTCAGCGGCTTGATTACTTTTGTCAGCGTCTTGACTCCCTTTGTCAGCGGCTAGAGACTCTGATAATTTTATTCCTAACACGGGTAAGTTTATATTAATCACATGAACCAAATTAGTACAATGAAATGTTGTTGAGATACCACATCAACCTCAAACCAACGCTTGAATTACCAACTAAAGCTCGTGATATGCCACAAGACTATGTTAGAATCAATTAAAATAAAATCATTTAGTTACTATAAAACATAAAAGAGTTAGGCATATTCCACCTTGATAATATCTGCATAACCTTATACATGTTCTTGAATCGAAAGGATAAAAGTTTCAGCTGAATAATCATCATGATGTTATCTTGCATATCTTCTTGTGGTCTCTTAACTTTCATGAACATACAAGTGTTACGTTCTCGCAAAATGAACTACGTAATAGCCGTCAAAATAAGCCGACCAATAACACTTTTAACTGTTCTCTGAACAACCAGGGTTTAAAATAGGCCATAATAGCATTCATGGTGGGTTGGATATGCTCCAAACCAGCAAGAGGTTGTAGAAATCTCCATACCTTAGTCGCGTATGGATATTAAAAAAACGAAAATGTGATTCGAGTTGCATTTCACACAAAGCACAAGTAATGGTCGTTGGGTCATCATTAAGACTAAGATCCCACAGTCTAAACTTGCCTTTATTCTTTAAGCACTTTCTCATAAGAAGCCACATATGACTACCGTGACGTGGTATCAACCGCGGTGAATCAGGAGAAGGTACTGCTCGCGTTGCTAGTATGTCAGGTCGACCAATAATTCCATTATACTGCGATGGCGACCGTATGATTAAAAAGTTCATGGAAACTTTTGTTGAATGTTCATCGTTTCCCACTTGTAATACTAGATTCAGTTGGCCTAAAGGCCACACCGCTTCCCCACTGAATCCAATGAGCGGGGAGGTTACAGGCACCATTTGGCTCTTTACTACTGCACTGAGTTTCAGGAAACAGTGCTCATACATTATTTCCGCTGATGAGCCTCCATCAACATACATACGATGTATGTTGTGTTCGCTGATAGGTGTGGAAACACCCATCCTTTTACCATTTAACTATAATAAGAACTAAGTCAAAACGTATATTTAATGTCGTAAAAAGTCAGAATTATGCGTGGTTTATGTTTTTATTGTGTTTTAGGACCAAAAGATGAAAAAGGAAGATAACAAGGGCTTTCACGGGCTTTTATCGAAGAAAAAGACAAAAGACGAAGTCAAAAGATCAAGAGTGCAAAAAGAACGGAAGTCCAAGGCCTATTCTAAAGATTTATCGAAGAAAAAGTCTAAAGACGGAAGTTTAACAAAGTCAAAGAACCAAGTCTAATTAATGACGAAATTAGAAGACGGGTTCATTTTATTTATCGATAAATCCCGAGACAAAGTCGTGAATGACGAGTTTATTGTCAAAGACTAAAGACGAGAAGAAAGAAGAAAGCATCAACACATTTACTCCTCCTATAAATACACTCCTAATGTGTCATTAGGAGGGGGTTAGATAATTTTTAGTTAGTTTTAATTTTGTAAGGTAATTAGGAGTAGCTTAATATTACTTTCTCTCTCTAGCTTTTCTTTCATGTTTTAAGCTTTTTGTATTAATCTTGTATTTGAATCTTTAATCTTAATCTTATTCAAGCTTTTCATTAATCTTTCTCATTCTACCTTTCTTTATTTTTAATCTTGTTTAATTTTTATAATCATGTTCTTTGTTTGATTGATGTTTGTGATTGATTGTGCTTATTGATTTTTAAGTGTTTAAGGTTTTAGCTTATTGCTTTTCTAGCTTATTGTGTTATTTTTCTTATTTTTGAATTAAGTGCTTATTAGTTTATTTTTATAAAAAGTTGATTTTAAATATTTTTATTATTTAATGTTTTTAAAAGTTTTTAAATTTTGGTTTATTAGCTTTTTCTTAAAGTTGATTTGGTTAAGTTTTAGGTAAGTGCTTATTTGAGTTTTGCTTATTTTCATTTGCTTAAAAGTTTGTTATTATCCGGATTTCTTTAAAACCCTCTTTTCCCGACTTATTAGACTTACTTTTTCCCGACTTATATGAAAACCCTCATAACCCGAATTAGGTTGGTGACAAGCATATCCCGAATTGTGTTCAAAACCTATACATTCCGGATTAGCTCCAAGATTGTGGATTCCGGATTAAACCTAGCACCAGTATTCCGAATTAGGTTCAGGACATAGATTCCGGATTGAGTCTTGGACTTGGATTCCGGATTATGTGTGTTATTCTTTTCCCGGATTAGGTTAGTGATCACGGATTCCGACTTAGGTTTGAGAATTGCATTCCGGATTAAGTGACACATTTGGATTCCGGATTAGGTTGCAACTACGGATTCCGAATTAGATTGCAATCTCACATTCTGAACTAGGTCTAGATTGTGTATCCCGAATTAGGTTAAGCATTTGGATTCCGACTTATTTTCCTGTTTAGTTTTTAAATCTTTATTTTGCCGCTATTTTCTTGAGTGTTATTTTAATTGTTTTATCTTAAATTTATTTTAAGTTTGCATTTTTATAAAGTTTTCAAATTTACGTCTTATCAAGTTTTAAATTCTCGTCATTTATTTTTAAGTATTAATTTTTATTTTAAATTTTTAAGCTTCCATTTTTGCTCAACGACATTTACATTTTTATTTTAGTTTTAGTTTAAAATAGGTAATCACATTGCTTTATTTTCCACCAAGAACAACTGAGTTACAGGATTAAGAACGATTTTTATATAAGAAAGTTTCTTGTATTAAATGGCGCCGCTGCCGGCTCTTTTCGTGAAGATAAACGGTTTATTGTGAGAGACGCGTTAGATTTTGGGATCCGTTCACTTTTGAACGTTATTTTTCTTGTCAAATTGTCAAAAAATTTCAAAAATCCATAAAAATTAAAATTTTCAAAAAATCCAAAAACATGTGAAAAATCATTAAAAAACATTTCTTTTTCAAGTTTTGCACCAAAATTATTTTATTTTCACGTTAACTTTATTTCTTCTATTTCTTTGCTATTCTTTTATTTTGTAGGTGTATGCGTACTCGTTCACGCAAAAGGAAGTACATTCAAACCGCTATTATTGATCCTCCTGTTGTAGAGCCTCCGGTTGTCAACAAAATGGATAACCGTCCAATGATCGAGCTCTTGCAATCACACGCCGAAGGCAACGATGATGCGATCGTGGTGCCGGCTATTGACGCCAATAACTTCGAGCTCAAGTCCGGTTCCATTCAAATGGTTTCCGCAACACCTTTCTTAGGTCGCACTCATGATGATCCACACGATCACATTAAAAGGTTCGTACACTTATCCAATACTGTTAAATACAATGGGGTTTCACAAGAGGCAATTCATTTGCTCCTCTTTCCTTTCTCCCTCGAGGGACAAGCCCAGACTTGGCTTGATAAGGAACCATCCCAGAGTATTGTCACATGGACAGACCTTGAGACCCAGTTTATCAATTATTTTTTCCCACCCTCACGTACTACCGCTTTGCAGAATGACATTATCAATTTTGAACAAAAGTACGGTGAGACATTTAGTAAAGCTTGGGATCGTTTTAAGGAACTTTTAAGAAAGTGTCCACAACACGGTTTTACAAAGGTACATCAAATTAATACTTTTTATAATGGATTAACTTTGAGTGACCAAGATTCACTAAATAGTGCTTTGGGGGGTAATATTCTTGTCAAGACTATGAATGAGGCTTGGGCTATTATTGAAAACAAGGCAAAAGTCCAAACCAAGAGTGTTAGGGCTACTATGGCTAGTGCCAGTGAGAGTGACTTGACCAATCATCTCAAAGAAATTTACTTCAGCTGTAAAGAAACTTGTTCTAAGAGATCACCCTCCTAATCAACATGCCCATGCCCTTAATATTACTTGTGAAACTTGTGGTCTTATGCTAATTGTGATAAAGCTTATGATCAATCTCACAGGGAAGCGTATGCTTACAACAACACCGAGAGAGTTCATTTCAAGCCTAATGTCGATGTTAATCACTTGTCTTACAACTCGACAAATTACTTGGCTCCATCGGTTTTCAACAAAGACCTCACCCACCCACCCATAATAACCAAGGGCAACCAAGAGCAACTGTTCAACAAAATGCAAATGTGAGGGGCTACAATGCTAACCAAGGAAATTATCCAATGCAAAACCAAGGCTTTCAAAACCAAGGTTTCAATTCTCAAGGTTTTCCACCATAGAACCAATACCCAAACCAAGGTTTTCAACAACAAGGGTTCAGTTTACCTCATCCGCACATGGACTTGATTCTATAAAAATTAATCGATCATGAGAAAACCATGAAGGAAATGCAAGAGTCCACGGATAGGAAATTCATTCAAATGTTTCAAACCCTTCGTCCCCAAGGTGCTCTTCCTTCTACAACTGGAACAAACCCTAGAGCGAATGTGAGTGCTATTACTACATGCAATAGAGCAACTCTAGTAGGACCTTCTATCCCTCCCCAAGTTACTCCATCTACACCTCCTCTACCTCCATTTATCCCTCCTACTTCCACTTTGAGTACTAGTTCTCCATTACCGTCTCCACCTCTTACGGAAGAAGTAACCAAGAAAAACCCTTCACCAACCCCACCTACCACCTCTAAACCATCAACATCTCAACCTTTACATGCTACACCTACACCACCTAAACCCAACATCCCTTATCCTTATCGATTAGACAAGTGCAAATTGCTTACTAAAGAGGATGCTCAAGTTACTTCTTTTTTTAAGACGATCTCCCAAATGAATTTCAACATTAGCCTTGTTGAAGCACTTGTCCAAATGCCGAAATTTGTGAAAGCATTCAAGGAATTGCTTAATAAGAAGGAAAAGATGGCTGAGTTTGTCAACACACGCTTAAATGAAAAATGTTTTGCAGTCCTTCTTAAAGAACTTCTGGAAAAACTTGGAGATCCCGGTCGTTTTGTGCTACCTTGCATTTTTAATAAAGTTGAAGAATTTACCGCCTTAACCGATCTCGGGGCAAGTATAAATTTGATGCCTTTAAGTGTTTGGAAAAAGTTATCATTACCCGACCTTACACCAACAAAGATGACTCTTGAGCTAACAAACCGAACTCTCGATTACCCCGTTGGTATTGCCGAATATGTTTTCGTTAAAGTTGGTACCTTCACTTTTCCGGTCGATTTTGTTGTTGTTGATTATGAAATAGACCCTCGTATTCCGTTAATACTTGGACGGCCATTTTTGAGAACCGGAAAAGCTTTAGTCGATGTTGTCGAAGGTGAATTAATCTTAAGGGTCGGGAATGATGCCCAAGTTTTTAAGATGGGGAAGATTACCAGTAAATCAAATGGAAAAGAATCAGTGAAAATGATGGATGTGCTTCAAGAAGAGCTTACTACTACTTTGGAGAGTATAACGCTTGAAGATTTTGTTGTATATGACAATCCTCTTTTCGAGTCTTGCTATGATAATTCACTTTTCCAAGACGATGTAGATGATTCTGATGATTTTCTCTCCAATTTGGATCCCCCGCCAATTTATGATTCTCCACTGATCTATGATGCTTATGATGATGATTCTAGTTCCGATGGGGATGATTATGATGATTTTGCTTCAGAGTATAAAGACATGCCAGCTTATGATGATTTTGATGATGTTGATACTCTCTCTAGTGATTCTTCACATGATGACCCTGCTCCTACTTTTGATGAAGATCCTCCACCAACAATGTTTGATCCTACTTTGGATGATTACTCATTTGAGTAAGATTTTGTTACTTTTCTCAATACATACTTCTCCAATGAGAATGATTATCCTCCTTTGGACTTTGATTTTGGTCTTTATCCTACTTCGGATATTAAGAAACCCGTTTCAAAGGAGAAGAAACCGGAAGACACCGCCATTCGCAGTACTTATGTTTTGACACCTCTCTATCCACCTTCGTCGGATGAAATTGTGCGATTTATGAGCGGATCTTCTTCAAATCTACTGAGCGTGAGTCTTATTTTCCCCTAAAGGAAAAGGTGTTCGATCCGCGTATCACAATTTTTAAGCCATCTCAGTATCCATCTGATGAAATAAAAGGAAAGATTTTTTGGAAACAATAGAGATATGCTTGCACTTCATCATACTTTCTACCACCGTACTCAACAACTACTTAAGGGAACCTTACCTACTCTTCTTTGGCTTGTCTTGTTCACCTTAAGTTTGTGCTATTTGTTGGACGAAAACCATGTATTTGATCCCGGTGGATGTTCTTCAAGGTTCTTACCATTCTAATCAAGGTCGAGTCAGGCTCACGACTCGGTGAACAAAAACAAGCGCTCATCAGGAGGCAACCCGAGTATCTATCCTTTTTATCCGTTTTATAATTAGTGTAGGGGAGACCCTAGTATGTGTATGTTGTTTTCTTTCTTATCATGTGCAGGGATTCGAGTTATCAAAGATCCATTCTTGATGACTTTTGACGATCCGTGATTCCGTGTTCCCGACTTCCCAGTTTTATCCTAAACTCTTTTGATTCACTATTTTATATTCTTCAATATTAAAATAGGAATCACTTTAGTTGTCTCTTCCTTAGCAAGATTTAAACAATGTGCACAATGTCCCAATTGTAGGGGAGGTTACTTCCACATGCTTAAACATTGAGGACAATGTTTATATTAAGTGTAGGGGGGATTTCTATCGAAGTTAAGTGGGCTTTTCTGTAACACCCCCACAAATGCTATGCGCAGCGGAACTACAACATTTGGGTGCTACGTAGTTATCATCACACATAAGCTATATTAAACGACTCAAAGAGACGTAAAAGTTTAAACATGAATTTAAACATTTTTAAATTATACAAATCTACGGTTTTCCAAATCCCAAGATAATACAAAACGGAGTTTGCGTTTAGGTCCCCACTGAATCTCAACCCAAAAATACATTTTCATTCACATGACATAGTATAAAATTTTTAAGTGCAAAAGGGAGGAAAACAAAGTAGACCGCCAAGCCACCACAACTTCCATCCTCGCATGCTCCGCTGCTAACAATCTTGGTTACCTGAAACACATGCTTAAAATCGTCAACACAAAGGTTGAGCGAATCTATAGGTTTATCAAAACATCAGTTGAACATAAGTGTTAAAAACCAATCATGATCATTTAATAGCATTGTCGTACTCACAATCTATTTTCAAGGTTATGACAATTGTGTTTAAGCTCATGACACTAATCCGTTAACTCAATCACCCGCTTAATAATTACCGGCGTGATTCAGATGAAACCAGTGCCCCTTCTAAAGGCATCAGTTGCAATTATACCTTATCTCTCATACAAGATAATCTACCGCAGAACTTACTCAACGTACAGCTTCTCGGCTAGCATTGGGTCGTTAGCCCCGTAGTACTACAAATTGTATAAGCGGCTATTTCCCCCTTCTTGAGGGCAAGACAATAGTTAATAGTTCATGAAATTAGGGTCTTTTGCAACTAGGTACTCAACACAATTTCTAAGGCAACATTCGGGTCCAACAACCATTCATGACTTATGTTCATTTTCATTTAAATTAGCATGTATCCCCCTCGCGGGTAAAAATCATTTGAAATAAGTAAAGAGCGAGGCTATAGACTCACCTTGCGTAGTAGTAGTAGTTCTAGCGAAGACGTAACGAGAAATGTCACCGACGACGTGGATGCCCGGGAAAATCAAACACTTGACCTAAAAATCAAGGTACGTAAACCAAATCAATACTCCGCGTACATTATTGTACTAAACACACGCAAATGCAAACACACTCAATGCTTATGAAAACTCACGCCAAAGTCAAACAAGTAGTTGTTACTAGACCTATACCCTTTGTCCTTATTATTAAAGTTACTATCCATTTTACGGTTTCGCCGATACTTACCAAAAGTATGGGCTGTTTTACTATACTTAACCATTTTTATAAAATTTGACAAAATTCTCAAAAATACTATAAGACCTGTAGAAAACACATATTTAATCCCAACCAAAGTTTTTACTTCTACGACTCGTTACTCAACACCGTTCCAAAAACTACGTTTTTCGGACTGAAATTGTACTTTGACCAAGTCGGACTCGTTTGACCCGTTTAAAATACTCCATTGACCCAATTGACACCTAAGTCCTATAATAGACTCAAATACACAGGTTTGAGACCAAAAATCAACTTTCAAACATTTACCAAACTCTATCTATGGTCCCCGGGATTTGACCCAAAACCAAACATAAATTCGGATTGTGTTGATTCTCATCTCCCGGTACACGTATTTTCAAAGTATCATAACTTTTGACTCGTTTTGATTTAGAAGCTCTACCTTATATCAAATCGAAGCTAAAACAAAGCTCTACAACAATATCTCATCATCTAGACCTGGACTTAGACTTAAACCCACGAAAATACCCCTAAAGTTTCTGATCTAAAAACACCTCTTTCAAAACCGTAAAAATCACCATTCCAACCCTTTTTCTTACATCCTAGACCTATTATAACACCAATTAACCATTCCCAATCATCTAAACAGCCCTTAACTCTATGATAATCGAATCCAAATCAAAACCCAAAACCTAGAACATGCATGCAATGTAATTAAACAATTTATAAACACTAAAAACACCATTTTAAACACAACCCCACAACACATTTCATCAAACACCTTGAACACACCCAAAACCCCAAAAATTTCGTGGCTTTAGGTGACCAAAACACCCAAAATAATCAGCCCCCAATTCGTTTTATGAATGAATAAACATCATTAACACATGAATTAAACATCCCACTAGTTTAATTAGATTAAAACGCGTTTTTGAAAAATCTTTAATTCTTGAAAATTTTTATGAGTGCATGTTGGATTAAAGTACATGAAAAGAATGAGAATGATGAAATTAGAGGTGGTCTAACCTTGGTTTTAATCAAACAAAGTAGAAAAAAAAAATTTATGGTGGTGCTATGGTGGTGTAGGGTGGCCGTCGGCCATGGGAGAGAAAAGGGAGGAGAAGAAATTTTTTTGAAGTGAAAAATGAGGTGTGTGTTTTATTTTAGGCTTATATATAGTGGTGGAGGGGTTGAAAGTGTAATATTGGTTTTCTTTTGGCCTTACTAGTAAAACTAGTTATAATGAGCGGGATTATGACTAGTAGTCGGTTTTAAAAATTTACGGGAGTCGGGTTTAGTCCCGGCTACCTCAAAATGTTTTTAAATGGTTCAAACGCACACAAAACGAATATACACATGGTTCCGACTCGACTTAACACGTAATAAAATAAAATCTCGAAAAACTCAAATATCGATCAATCGATAATAAAAGGTAAATTTTGGGCATCCGTCGGTATCGTAGTCGTCATCGGTTCTTCTTAAATCGTCAAACGTTAAATTACGACCGCAAACGTTGGTTTCAACTTAAACCGTCAAATAAATCCACGATAAAAATGCTTAAAAATTTCAAAAATATACGTAAAATAGGATTAAATAAATGACGTTGGGCTCGGGATATCACATCCTCAAGTGAGTCGCAACTTAAGAGAGATGCTCATACTGAACAACTCTTGAGACAATTACTTAGCATCATACGGCACTTTCACGGGTGTTACATCCTCCCCTCCTTAAGGGAGCGACGTCCCGGCGCTCTCTGGTTCTTATACTCGCATTTCGTACTACTGGCAAGATGATGGTACTACTTCCTAAAGAGGTCTCCACATTCCGACGTGGACTTCAGTTCACGTCTCGGGTTCTATCACACCTTTACCATGGGTATTATGCCTTGCTTCAATCTCTTACCATCTTGATCCATGATCTCCACTTCAATTTCCCTAAATTCCTCCCACGGGTATCAACACATCTCTTTCCACAGCTTCTCGCGGTTAGCATATAATTCTTAATCTACACTATCTCTTCCGTAGCCTCTCGAATCATTTCAAGTCCATTCAACTGACTTTTTCCTACTTCATTCCACTCAACTGGTGATCTACATTTTCATCAACATAATTCTTCAAATGTTGCAGCTTCACGGTTAACATGATAAATGTCGTTGTACAAAGGTACTACCAACGGCAATGGTCGATCTCAACAGCTACCAAAATCAATCACACACGCTCGGAACACGTCTTCCAACGTTCGAATCGTCCTTTCACTTGGTTCATCATCTCATAAAACAACTACTCACAAAATAAAATCGCACGTCTTCGTGAGTCTATAGCGGTCACACATAACCCCTATCGAAAACGTTCAAAATATACAAGACGAAGTAATTAATACTAGTCGTACAAAATCACCTTGTCACAATGTTAGGTACATACAAACCTAGTTTGTCAAAAACGAATTCATCGCAACGGTAATCATTCGACGTATACATAACTCTCTCGAAAACATCACAATCCAACCAAATACAAAAGCCATTATGAAACACATACAATCACATTACGACATGTTTGCAACATAGCCAAACCATGCCAAGTAAAATAAGTTCATTCAAGTTAACTCATGCTTGCTAATCAGCCAAGCCATGATAAAATAAGAATATTCGACATATTTCTCGGATGAGTCCAGCCGAAAGAAAATTGCAAGTTTAGGAAGGTTCACAGCTTGCTAGCTATGGATGCATATCCAAAAAGAAAATAAAATAAAATAAAATAAAATACATACATACGTCATCGCAGGGTGCTCACACACGGATCCATACCCAAAAGATATTACAAGAACACCATCTCACTTCCGTCCCAAACGTGGTCAAAATCTCAACAAGCATCACCGTTCACAGTTAAATATAAAAAAAAAGAAATATATTACATGGCACGTGTTCTCCATGATCGGACTTCATTGGACAATGTCGTCTCAAGTTCTCACAACTTACGATCACTCAACCATATCTCTTAACACATAAATACATAAAAGGCAAGGGTTTACCACAAAAACATCAACTAGGGATATCTATCGTTTAACCATCGATAATCAAGGATGGTTGAGTCAAGCAAAGAGGATTCCTCACTTAAATAAGCGAAAACGACAATGGAATTGTCTTCCAATTACTGATGCACAGTTGGTAAACTTCAACAGTTTATCGCGTGTCGTTAAACATATCAAAAGAACGAGAAAAGAAAATAAATAAGGTACGATGCGTTTGATGTAGGAGAAGTCTTCGTCATTCCCCTCAGAGTCCCTTGAACTCTGATTTCCTCTACTTTGGCAGTCTTCTATCCTTGTTAAAAATTTCTTCTCAGTGTCGGTACGAGCCCCTTTGGTATTACATCAACACCCTCGTGATTCCGATGAAATTTGCACGTTACACACAACTCATAAAAACATTTTCCAAAATTACTCGGTCGCAGTGACTTACTAAGTCAACACCAAACGAAAGAAAAGATTTCAAGGAATACAAGAAAAATTCAAAAATTGTCTTTAGGAATCAAAGAAAATACGATTACTTGCATAAGGATCCACCATTTTTAAAAACGTTCTCATCCAAACATTTATCAAAACACTACAAGTTTCAAGATGACCAATTTGTTTGACACGATAGTGCCCTTCCTAAACTATGCATAATTAGCTAGATCATGCATACTTGAGGATCAAGCAACAACAACCAACAAAACAGGACTCTTCCCGAATTATGCATAGTTAGCTAAGCTGTGCATAATTGAGGATCGAGTGACAACACAAACATTATTATTACATACCAAACACGACTATGGAAGTTTTCGACCTAGCCTTCAAAATAATTAAATCATTTGAAATGAAATGTGAAATGGGAAAATATTGCTACCGTCGTTTTAGGAAACACATCAAACATTTTTTTCGTCCACTTTGGAAACATACTTTTACTTTGCCTTTTTGTGAGGAAAATAAATAAATAATTAAATAAAGAAATCGACACCATTTGCATTTGGTTCACCAAAACATTTGACACACTCATACCTATTTTCACAATAGACTATTCACAAAATGACGGTAAGGTGGTTCATGATTAAAGATCATTGCAAGCACAACAAGTAATAAAATTAAGATCAATGAGATCGAACGAGGTAAACGAGCAATATAATTGCCAACGGAAATTAACTACATTAGAAATGAAAATACTTCAAATATATGACAAAAGTCTCAGGATAACAACAGCGATCTATGAATACATGGAGTGAAAGTTGAATATCAACACAAGCGTCAAAAATAAAACAACGATCACACTTCCCATCGTCTCGAGTTGCACACGCATTCCACCAAGGGTATACGGGGAGATGAGAATAATCACTCTGTCGAATATAAACAATTTCACCAGGAAGATCGAGTTCTTTCACCTCTACAATTTGGTAAAGCGGCTTCGCCTCCTCTCTTTTGTTAAATATAAATAAACAACCACTTTAATGAAGATTTATAGCATCATACAAATAAGTACAAAATTTTAGGTTCCATTAACCGAAAGAAGAAAAGTTACGGTGTCCATGAACACGACAAAAATACACCGGGTAACATACCCTCATTATCAAGTACTAACGAAATAGTAGTTTTAAAATAAATATAACAATAATGGTTTCATATCATGATAAATGTTAAAATGAACAGTCACATGACGACTCAAGTTTAGATACAGACTCACAAAATCAAAGAAGTGATGTCGCACGATCGAACCATCGTGACTCAAAACATTATATATATACATCTTAAGAAAATAATACAAATATTCGTTTTGGGTAATCCATTTTCATTTTCTAATTAATGTTACCATGTACCTTGTAAAACCAAACATTTACACATTTTTAATTTGTGTTACACCATTAAAGAATTTATACCTTTCACGTTTCCATCTACACAAAGTCTTTATTTCTAGGAAAATTACAATTGCAAGAAAATTATCAACATTAGTAATTGCGGTGACCCGGTTATCATATTTGATAAAATCATTAGGTTTGAAAATCTCCATACTTGTGCCAAAATCCCATTAATGTTCATATCTTAAGTACCAAAGACGTACATAGTAAGAATTTTTCAAGTTTTACGTTATTATTACGGCTTACCTTACCACACATACATACACGTATCCAACACGACTCAAACTAGTCCAATTAACTCTTAAAATCAACTTTTGACTTTTTATTATACATAAGTCTTCCTTAAAACTGGTTTGTTAAATCACATTCGCGCACTTCGACTCAAATGATAAAGAGGTTTCACGTAGTTCTATCTCAGATAATTTACAGATTTTAGCCAACACTTGAATCTCAATAAAAAAAAATTAAGATGCTTATTTCAATAATTCAAAGATATATAAAATTTAACTTTTAATCATTAGCCCATTATCAAGTGATTTTAAAATTAACACATCTCGCAGCGGAATAATAAAAAAAAAAAAAAATTTCAAACGATTTTAAACAAGCATCAACGAATTACACATATTGATTCTCTATAACGACAATTTGACAAACAAATGATTTCAAATGACGTTCCATCAATATTTTTTTTTTTTTTTTTTTTTTTAAAAAAAAAAAAAAATTATTTCAAGCATTATAATTTCTCACTTATAGTGTATATTCCGATTTTATCCCCTTTTATTCACTACCACAAGTAACGCGTTCTAGTTTACACCAATGCATACGTAAACACAACCTTATGTCTTAAAATAAAACCAATTTTACAAAGTTTCTAGCTCCAAAACACATGCCCACATCTTCTACTCATGTTTTATATTACAAGATACGTCAAAAGTTGACTACATTGACCCGAAAATTAATTCATACTAAATTCGAAGCTACATATACTCAATAGTCATATCGCAAATTTTATTATAAACTCCTTTTTCAAATTAATTTAAACAAATTCTTAACAAGTCCATCACAATCTTTTAGTATCAAATTTTAATATATGAAAACAAGGATTTTACGAGTAATACAAATTACTTATTACGATTTACCAACCAAGGTTGAAAGAAAAAAAAATAATTTCACAATGTCCATTTATTCTCTACACGAATTTTACTTGTTATAAGACACATCATACGTCATTTTTATCCAAAAGTTTCATTCACCAAATATTAAATATGTAAAACACTTTATGTTTAAATCATTCAATCAACAAAGTTTTATGCTTATTTAACTCACACAAATGCCGGACCCCGTCATGTATTCGAATTCAAAATAATGAAACAACAAAAACAAAATGAAATAAACAAAGCTAGAATACGTATGTCAACTAAGTGTTGTTATCGGCCTCGGATGAGTCTCGAAATTATACTCCACAAAATTAGCACAAAAACCAACCAAATTCCAAGTTATCACGCTTGATCACAACGCTAGTCTATTTTAAAACACATCTTAAAATTCAAGTAGAATAGTAAACAATGATTAAATGGCGACACGCCTCAACCACGTTTTATAACACACATATGTAATTCGTCGCTACGATGTACACATCGTTGATTATACTTCGTCTATATTATAGTTACGCCAACTATCATATCAAACCCATAAGGAATAAAGAAAATAAAGTAATACGTAAGTAAATTACGTTTCAAAAGAAAATGTCCACAATGACACATCACGGTGCGATAACGACAATCGAGATCAACCTAGTCGATATAAAATATGTTACGAAGCATCCTTTACGTATCTAGAATATCAAACGAGGTTCACACTCGGTTATTCGAACAATAAATTAATTATCAAGATTGATAATTAGCGGTAAGCCCGAATTCTCAACAAAACCGCATTTTAAATGTACGATAACCACACGAGGACCATTGCTTCGCGTGCAATGCCTTTAAATATCATAGTATATACATACTTATACATACAATCATTCCTACATACACGTAGGATTACAACGCAGTGTTGCCATGTAATGCAATGTAGCCCGTTATGCCAAATACATGCAACCTATAAGATAATCTTACAAGAATTTGCAAATTACGATGATAAGTACTCACGTACACAACAATATATCTCAATATTTATCAAAGTATTAACTTACTAAATACTAGGGAATTCATATTAGTTTGAGGGATACATCTAAAATATAATGCAATGCTAAAGAAATCTTACCGGAGCCATGCAGGATAGTTGTGTGCTTGGACAATTTCTTACGACACCAAAAGTTATAGTTTAGGATTTTTTTCAAAATGACCTAGTTCTCTATAACTCATGGCTCTGATACCAATCTGTAACACCCCCACAAATGCTATGCGCAGCGGAACTACAACATTTGGGTGCTACGTAGTTATCATCACACATAAGCTATATTAAACGACTCAAAGAGACGTAAAAGTTTAAACATGAATTTAAACATTTTTAAATTATACAAATCTACGGTTTTCCAAATCCCAAGATAATACAAAACGGAGTTTGCGTTTAGGTCCCCACTGAATCTCAACCCAAAAATACATTTTCATTCACATGACATAGTATAAAATTTTTAAGTGCAAAAGGGAGGAAAACAAAGTAGACCGCCAAGCCACCACAACTTCCATCCTCGCATGCTCCGCTGCTAACAATCTTGGTTACCTGAAACACATGCTTAAAATCGTCAACACAAAGGTTGAGCGAATCTATAGGTTTATCAAAACATCAGTTGAACATAAGTGTTAAAAACCAATCATGATCATTTAATAGCATTGTCGTACTCACAATCTATTTTCAAGGTTATGACAATTGTGTTTAAGCTCATGACACTAATCCGTTAACTCAATCACCCGCTTAATAATTACCGGCGTGATTCAGATGAAACCAGTGCCCCTTCTAAAGGCATCAGTTGCAATTATACCTTATCTCTCATACAAGATAATCTACCGCAGAACTTACTCAACGTACAGCTTCTCGGCTAGCATTGGGTCGTTAGCCCCGTAGTACTACAAATTGTATAAGCGGCTATTTCCCCCTTCTTGAGGGCAAGACAATAGTTAATAGTTCATGAAATTAGGGTCTTTTGCAACTAGGTACTCAACACAATTTCTAAGGCAACATTCGGGTCCAACAACCATTCATGACTTATGTTCATTTTCATTTAAATTAGCATGTATCCCCCTCGCGGGTAAAAATCATTTGAAATAAGTAAAGAGCGAGGCTATAGACTCACCTTGCGTAGTAGTAGTAGTTCTAGCGAAGACGTAACGAGAAATGTCACCGACGACGTGGATGCCCGGGAAAATCAAACACTTGACCTAAAAATCAAGGTACGTAAACCAAATCAATACTCCGCGTACATTATTGTACTAAACACACGCAAATGCAAACACACTCAATGCTTATGAAAACTCACGCCAAAGTCAAACAAGTAGTTGTTACTAGACCTATACCCTTTGTCCTTATTATTAAAGTTACTATCCATTTTACGGTTTCGCCGATACTTACCAAAAGTATGGGCTGTTTTACTATACTTAACCATTTTTATAAAATTTGACAAAATTCTCAAAAATACTATAAGACCTGTAGAAAACACATATTTAATCCCAACCAAAGTTTTTGCTTCTACGACTCGTTACTCAACACCGTTCCAAAAACTACGTTTTTCGGACTGAAATTGTACCTTGACCAAGTCGGACTCGTTTGACCCGTTTAAAATACTCCATTGACCCAATTGACACCTAAGTCCTATAATAGACTCAAATACACAGGTTTGAGACCAAAAATCAACTTTCAAACATTTACCAAACTCTATCTATGGTCCCCGGGATTTGACCCAAAACCAAACACAAATTCGGATTGTGTTGATTCTCATCTCCCGGTACACGTATTTTCAAAGTATCATAACTTTTGACTCGTTTTGAGTTAGAAGCTCTACCTTATATCAAATCGAAGCTAAAACAAAGCTCTACAACAATATCTCATCATCTAGACCTGGACTTAGACTTAAACCCACGAAAATACCCCTAAAGTTTCTGATCTAAAAACACCTCTTTCAAAACCGTAAAAATCACCATTCCAACCCTTTTTCTTACATCCTAGACCTATTATAACACCAATTAACCATTCCCAATCATCTAAACAGCCCTTAACTCTATGATAATCGAATCCAAATCAAAACCCAAAACCTAGAACATGCATGCAATGTAATTAAACAATTTATAAACACTAAAAACACCATTTTAAACACAACCCCACAACACATTTCATCAAACACCTTGAACACACCCAAAACCCCAAAAATTTCGTGGCTTTAGGTGACCAAAACACCCAAAATAATCAGCCCCCAATTCGTTTTATGAATGAATAAACATCATTAACACATGAATTAAACATCCCACTAGTTTAATTAGATTAAAACGCGTTTTTGAAAAATCTTTAATTCTTGAAAATTTTTATGAGTGCATGTAGGATTAAAGTACATGAAAAGAATGAGAATGATGAAATTAGAGGTGGTCTAACCTTGGTTTTAATCAAACAAAGTAGAAAAAAAAATTAATGGTGGTGCTATGGTGGTGTAGGGTGGCCGTCGGCCATGGGAGAGAAAAGGGAGGAGAAGAAATTTTTTTGAAGTGAAAAATGAGGTGTGTGTTTTATTTTAGGCTTATATATAGTGGTGGAGGGGTTGAAAGTGTAATATTGGTTTTCTTTTGGCCTTACTAGTAAAACTAGTTATAATGAGCGGGATTATGACTAGTAGTCGGTTTTAAAAATTTACGGGAGTCGGGTTTAGTCCCGGCTACCTCAAAATGTTTTTAAATGGTTCAAACGCACACAAAACGAATATACACATGGTTCCGACTCGACTTAACACGTAATAAAATAAAATCTCGAAAAACTCAAATATCGATCAATCGATAATAAAAGGTAAATTTTGGGCATCCGTCGGTATCGTAGTCGTCATCGGTTCTTCTTAAATCGTCAAACGTTAAATTACGACCGCAAACGTTGGTTTCAACTTAAACCGTCAAATAAATCCACGATAAAAATGCTTAAAAATTTCAAAAATATACGTAAAATAGGATTAAATAAATGACGTTGGGCTCGGGATATCACATCCTCAAGTGAGTCGCAACTTAAGAGAGATGCTCATACTGAACAACTCTTGAGACAATTACTTAGCATCATACGGCACTTTCACGGGTGTTACATTTTCCATTAATTTGTCCTCTTTTTAACCGAAAAAAATTATTTTTCGACATTTTTCAAAATTTTTGATCTATTTTGGCCTAGTCGTATTTACCTTTGTTATAGTTATTTTCTTTCATTAGAATAAATTTTAATAAATGATTTTAATAAGTTTAGATGTCTTTGATATATTAGGCCCGTTATGAATCTTTTGACTCAACCCGAGTCTACTTATCTAAGTTTACTATAGCTAGTATCCTTAACGTGTTTAAGTCAAGTTTTGTTAGGCTTTTTTATAGGGAACTTTAAAACACGAAAGTCTTAACTCTTACGGGTTAAAAACAAGAACTTTTCACAAGTTCCTATAATTGATCCTAGAAAGTCGTTTATCAAGGGAACTTTAAAATACGAATTCTAAACTTGAAAAAGTCTAAGAAGTTGCAAGATCCTATAGATGACTTGAAAACCCAAAACATTGATTTAATAGGCTAAGCATCCACGAGTCTCATTCCTTGAGATTTTAAATTATGGAGAACGAGAAATGATAGATTCAATTATAAGTTTAGTATTCTTTCATGAATTTATGTGAGTTAATTATGAGCTTTTTCTCCTATCGCTTGTTAATAAATTTAATTGCAATAGGTAAGGTTATACGATTTGAAAAGTTACTTAGCTTCTAGCCCAAGATTGTTTAAAAGTTGCTCGGTATTAATTAGAGTTCATAGTCAGGGCATAACTTATTGAAGCGGGATGCGAAGATTGGCGAGTCCGAAAAGGCCCTAACAAGGCATGAGGGCTACATTTTGTTGCTAAAGATCCAAAGTGATGTGAAGAATCATTTATCAAAAATCAATATGAAGGATCAAGACACACGACGAAAAGCAAATATTCCCCTAAAGATCATGGAGAAGTCTATCCGAAAAGACCCTAGCAAGGTATGAGGATAAATAGATCCAAGTCCTAAAAGGAGGCGAATCGTTGTATATCAAAATTCCAAATAAAGATTGGAGAAAAATGAAAAAGTCGTGGTCCAAGTATGAAGAATCTCTCAAAAAGTTCAAGTGAAGAAATTCCTATTATGAAGAGAAGACCATTATTTCAAGAACGTCTCTCAAGATTTGAAGTATGAAGTCAATGCCAAATATCGGTCCGAGAAAGGTCTCAAATCGTGAAGCGAGTTATGCCAAGATATGAACTTTATGAGGTCCCGAGAATCAGTTTTAAAATATTTTGTCCTTTAGCTAACTATTGATTAAATCGTCCTACTTTATTTTCAGTCCTAATAAATTATCGAAATAAGTCAACAATGCATCCTCGTGATCATTCAAGACAACAATAAAATATAAGAGATACACCTAGGAATAAGGGTGTCTAAGCAAATAACTGAGCCACATGAGTTTGTGTTAGTTTGCTAACTTATAATAACAATGATCTCGTTTTTAAGCTTGGTGTGGGGAACGTGAAACTTGAGAGTGATAAACATTAATGACATACCAAAGCCCTAATGTAAGTCTTCGATTTCTTTACTTGTTTTCTTCTTTCTAATATTTTGTAATTTTCTATCCCTTTAAGTTTTCTTAATGTCTTGTATTTAATAAAGGCCAAGGTCGGTTAATTTTGATGGAAAATGTAAATCTTGCTTTGTAATTAATGCATTGCATGAGGGCATTGCAATGGTCAAGTGTAGGGGATTTGATCGGTGTGGAAACACCCATCCTTTTACCATTTAACTATAATAAGAACTAAGCCAAAACGTATATTTAATGTCGTAAAAAGTCGGAATTATGCGTGGTTTGTGTTTTTATTATGTTTTAGGACCAAAAGATGAAAAAGGAAGATAACACGGGCTTTCACGGGCTTTTATCAAAGAAAAAGACAAAAGACGAAGTCAAAAGATCAAGAGTGCAAAAAGAACAGAAGTCCAAGGCCTATTCTGAAGATTTATCGAAGAAAAAGTCTAAAGACGGAAGTTTAACAAAGTCGAAGAACCAAGTCTAATTAATGAAGAAATTAGAAGACGAGTTCATTTTATTTATCGACAAATCCCGAGACAAAGTCGTGAATGACGAGTTTATTGTCAAAGACTAAAGACGAGAAGAAAGAAGAAAGCATCAACACATTTACTCCTCCTATAAATACCCTCCTAATGTGTAATTAGGAGGGAGTTAGATAATTTTTAGTTAGTTTTAATTTTGTAAGGTAATTAGGAGTAGCTTAATATTACTTTCTCTCTCTAGCTTTTCTTTCATGTTTTAAGCTTTTTACATTAATCTTGTATTTGAATCTTTAATCTTAATCTTATTCAAGCTTTTCATTAATCTTTCTCATTCTACCTTTCTTTATTTTTAATCTTGTTTAATTTTTATAATCATGTAGTTTGTTAATCATGTTCTTTGTTTGATTGATGTTTGTGATTGATTATGCTTATTGATTTTTAAGTGTTTAAGGTTTTAGCTTATTGCTTTTCTAGCTTATTGTGTTATTTTTCTTATTTTTAATTAAGTGCTTATTAGTTTATTTTTATAAAAAGTTTATTTTAAATATTTTTATTATTTAGTGTTTTTAAAAGTTTTTAAATTTTGCTTTATTAGCTTTTTCTTAAAGTTGATTTGGTTAAGTTTTAGGTAAGTGCTTATTTGAGTTTTGCTTATTTTCATTTGCTTAAAATTTTGTTATTATCCGGATTTCTTTAGAACCCTCTTTTCCCGACTTAGGTATAGACTTACTTTTTCCCGACTTATATGCAAACCCTCATAACCCGAATTAGGTTGGTGACCAGCATATCCCAAATTGTGTTCAAAACCTATAAATTCCAGATTAGCTCCAAGATTGTGGATTCCGGATTAAACCTAGCACCAGTATTTCGAATTAGGTTCAGGACATAGATTCCGGATTGAGTCTTGGACTTGGATTCCGGATTATGTGTGTTATTCTTTTCCCGGATTAGGTTAGTGATCACGGATTCCGACTTAGGTTTGAGAATTGCATTACGGATTAAGTGACACATTTGGATTCCGGATTAGGTTGCAACTACGGATTCCGAATTAGATTGGAATCTCACATTCCGAACTAGGTCTAGATTGTGTATTCCGAATTAGGTTAAGCATTTGGATTCCAACATATTTTCCTGTTTAGTTTTTAAATCTTTATTTTTCCCGCCATTTTCTTGAGTGTTATTTTAATTGTTTTATCTTAAATTTATTTTAAGTTTGCATTTTTATAAAGTTTTCAAATTTACGTCTTGTCAAGTTTTAAATTCTCGTCATTTATTTTTAAGTATTAATTTTTATTTTAAATTTTTAAGCTTCCATTTTTACTCAACGACATTTACATTTTCATTTTACTTTTAGTTTAAAATAGGTAATCACATTTCTTTATTTTCTACCAAGAACAACTGAGTTACACGATTAACTGAAATCAATTCGATAAGACATAATTCAAAGAACGATTTTTATATAAGAAAATCTCTTGTATTATTCGCCAATGTTTATTTATATAACTAACGGGCCTTCTGCCTCAT
The DNA here is from genome assembly GCA_025667525.1 of Glebionis coronaria. Classification (NCBI taxonomy): domain Eukaryota; kingdom Viridiplantae; phylum Streptophyta; class Magnoliopsida; order Asterales; family Asteraceae; genus Glebionis; species Glebionis coronaria. The sequence goes on from JANFOE010000526.1 coordinate 461,060, forward strand.
TCCCCGCGCTGAGGGGGGGGGGGGAGGAGATGTCTCTTCCTTTCGAGAATTTTTGGCTTACCTTTGCTTTGTCCTTCGCTGCCATGCTTCCACCATGTAAACATGTGCGTTAGCGATTTTTGGTTTCTCGCCCTCTGCGGTTTCTTTGACAAGGTATTATAGCTTCCCTTCTTTTACCATATTCTCGATATGTTTCTACAACTGAATGCATTCGTTCGTAGCCTGCCCCTTCTCATCATGATATTCACAATATCTGTTACCAATGCGCCATTCTACCGGGGTAGTCATTGGCAATGGTCTTGGGAAGTTCGCACCTTCTGATATAAGGATTTATCTTGGTGTTAACTTAAGGGAAGTAAACCTGTAATTACTGGCCCACCCCTCTCTTTTATTTCCTTGGTAGTTGAGACCTCCAGGCCTGCTTTGCCTGATAAATACTTTATTAGGTGCTTCGTGAGATCTATAACCATGGGCGTTTTGTATGGCTTCTGAGACAGCAGATTCCCCCTGTATAAAGGATCTTACCCGCCGTAATACTCCATCGAAGGTTTCTGTTGTTCTTTCATTCATCTTTTTTATTAGATCAATGGTGCGTATACCTGCCATGAAGCAAGATACTTTCAAGATCTATGGACATTCTTTTATTTGGAGACACTCGCCCTTGAAACGTTCTAGGAAATCCTCCAGGTACTCGCCCTGGTTCTGCTTGATTCTGGCGAGTGATACAACACTCCTATCATGCCTTTTCTGTTGCACATAGTTTCTTTTGAATGCTTTCCGAAACACTTCATACCCATTAATTGTTCGCGTTGAAAGTCTATCAAACCAGATCCGCGCGTTTCCTACGAGTGTAGAGTTGAACATATTGCACCATACAGGTTCTGGCCATTGCTCAATGCCTGCTTGAGATTCGAAGACCTTCAAGTGGTCTTCCAGATCTGAGATGCCATCACACGTTTTCACGTTTGCTGGCATGCGGTGCTTTCTTATATCCGTATAATACTGTATGCGTCTTGTGAACGCATTTTTCTGGCTCTTCTCCAAGGTTGTGAGAAGCTTTGGTCATCTGAGGAGTAATATTTGCGCCTGCGCTTTGCAGGGTGGTTATCACTCGATCCTGATGGAATGCCTTCAGAGGATTCTCTGCACTTTGCGCACTCCTTTCCTTTCGTTCCCTTCTGGTTCTTTCTGTGTTTGGCAACCAGCGGTACGAGGGCTTGTAGGTTATTGGCTACATATTCCTCCATTGTGCGCGCCTCCGTAGCAACAACTTCCTTGCTTTCTTCGTGGAGTATCCTTCTTTTTTGTTTATTAGGAGGAGGCTGGGTTGACTCTCGCTCTACTTTTCTTTCCTCCACCGTAGATAGGGGAGTTAAGAATAGTATATATGTTCCTCTGAAAGGTGGATTTGTTACATCCCGAGTGTTTGCCTCACTGGCAGATCCAGGAGTAACATTTGCGGATGTGATATGACCATCTACCGTCGAGGACCTTCGATGGCCTTCATGCATACCATTTCTCGTCATTGCTTAGAGATTTAGTGTAGGGTCCCACGGATGGCGCCAACTTGTAGATACAAAAGTTAGATGGACCGAGCTTGACTCGAATTAGGCTTAATTCGAGGTCTTGTGGACTCTGGCTCTTGCACCAATTGAAACTTGCTTTAAGGGCCTTGCGCACTAAACAGACACCGTTAGGCTTACCGTGGGTTTGTGACCCACGATTACACTCCGTTGCGAGAGTAAGTAATCGATTTGAGTGTATAGCGTTTAGGGTATTGTGTGTATCATACCTTTGTGGAACCATGGGGTTCCTTTTATATCCGAGAGAGTCCAGGGTGGGCTCCCTATTCTTGCGGCCTAAGGAAGGGATAATGACTCAAAATAGCTTGATCCTTATCGCATAACTAAGGTAAGTGTATATCTCTTTCCCTTAGGTGAATATATCTATATGATAGATTATACTCTTGCTTGATCATGTCGTAGTGCGACGAGGACACGGTTTAAGCACTGAAACGTATGTGCGACAGCGACTTAACGGGCCTCCTGGGCTGTGCGAACATCACATAAGTATCAATTCATCCCTGATGGATGCGGGTAGTACCCGTGAGTCGGACTATCCAGCCCGACTAGGGACTATACGTCATCAGTGGGAACTAGACAACCCTATACCAATCAACTTCAATCCTAACCGAGAAGCTATGAAACATACCATTAAAGTCCCTCCATTGAGCAATATTCGTCTTAGAGTTGTCAAGAGAAGGAACCGTGATAATTCCAAGGTTTGGAGCCTTAAGCAGCCACACTTGAGGCTAATTCCACCCATTGTTTGTAATCAGGTTCGCAACAAAACTTTTAGATTAAATCCCTCTCAAGAATGTCATGCGGGGTCAAGTAACTTATCAAGGGACATTGATCATCCCATAGATGGAACTAAACTGGTATATTTAAACACATTTCCCAAAATTGATCCAAATGAATGGTTTGACAATTTCCCAGATTTCTAGTAGCTTTCACTACTAAAAGCTCATATCTGGACGAACCGGTACATCCTAAAAAGTGTACCCTTTCAACTTATACATATGTATCCACCTTACCCATAAAGACTCTTTATTAGACACAATATTCAAAATATGAGTAGTCATAAGAGGAATGTTGAAGACATCAAGGCTTCAAAGACCAAGACCACTTCACTTTGAGGAACACAAATGTGTTTCCCAAGTGACTTTGGCTTTTCCACGTATAAGTTGATCGTTACACCATAAGAAGCCTCGAATAAGTTGTTGTATGTCACCAATAATACCTTTAGGAATAAAGAGAACTGATGCCCTACACACGTGCGTTGATGAGATAACAGATTAATATATTTGAACACGTCCCGAAAAAGAGAGTGACTTATTCTTCTAATCTCTAATCCTATTTTTCGAGACGTCAAGAAGCCGAGAAGAAATTAGGAGAACTCCAAGATACATAGCTCGTAAAGTACCTTCAAGAAACGACATAATAGCAAGAATGGCATTCTTTGCATTAGAGCTCACGTTGCAAAAGAAAACCGTACTTTTAGGTGATGAGCTAGGACGAGATAGTTAAGTCCCTAACCTACTCAAGGAGTTTTATAACCCCTCGAACAGTGTACTCGATCGTGTAGATATAGTATAGGTAAGGACTCGGGGTTGTTATCGTTCTCTCAAGAATAGTTTGGGAGTCTAGTGTCGAATGTATAATAGGTGTAGAGGTGGGAAGAAAATTCTTTTTGTAGTTGTGTATTTTATAAAATCAAGTAAAATATCGGGGTAAATGAGGGGTTTTAACTAAGACTTATTCACCTAACCTAATGTTGTAAAATTTCACGAAGCAAATAAAACGTGTATATCTATTCATTCACTACTTACTACGGTGTTTTCTTAAAGTGTTTGTTACCCGTCACATCTTATCGACTAAATATGTAAGTTCTTTCGTTTGTATTAATTGCAAGTCATATGCGAAACAAGTAGTCCCTAACATAGTGGTATGGCGATGTTTACTAGTTCTTACCCATCGGGCATACATCCTTACAATCATCTACGCATTAACTCGTATATCTAGAGTCATAGACAACCCCTTGATATATTCATTAACACATGCATTAACACACACTTAAATGTATCCGCCACATCGAAACAACGTGGTTTCCATGCAATTGATGACCCGGTCCAGGGAGTTCATGACCAAGAACATGGATCTACAAAGTGAGGCATCATATATCACCTAAATTTCCCTAGATATATCAACGGTTAAGATATGAAGATCTAGTATGGTTTTCTAGAGCCTAACGTGTACACCATCAAGCCAAGAAGCAACATATACAAAAATATCACATAATAGTTTTCATACAATCATAGATAAGCAACACAAGATCTAGCCTAGCCTATCATAGGAAGAGAAGAGAAGATAAAGATATAATCATCAAGACATAGACATGATTAATAAAAATAAGTAAAACCTTATTCTTCAATTGATATTGGTGAAAGAATAGAGTTTCTTAGGGTTAAGAAATCCTAAAATCGGCTGACAATGGCTTCTCCAAGATAACCCTGAAGTTCTACACGTATTGTATGTTTACAAGGTTCTATATATAGTGTTTGGGCTATGACGGTGTCATATGTTAATTGTGGCGCCATCGGGCCTGTCGAATGTTCTATGGGCTTCCAGAGTTGGTTGGTTGTGACGGCACAGGAGTAAAGCGTGACATTGTCTTGACGATCGTGGTGACGGCGTTAGGTGTTGGACGTGACTTCGTCGATGCGACCTGTTGACAACACTTCCTTGTGACTTGTAAGTCGTGCATTCTTGACTTGGTATATTCCATACCTGTTCTAATAGCCTCGAAAATGCTTGAAACACCTCCAAAACCATCCAAACGCTCCAATCGCTTCCAAATTGCTAAAATAACAAAAAGGAAGGGATTAAGACGTTTTCAAGGCACTTAAGGAAAATTAACGGGGTGAAATGACCCCTAAAAAGTGTATAAAATGACACCTCGTCATTAGGTATACTAGGAACAAGGCCCAAAGACACTTGATGCGCGTCTTGCACTCCTAGTTTTTAATTTATAAACAAGACTTATTAGTTCATTCACAACGCATACGAGCAAGTATACTCGTTCAATTGTAGCAAATTTGGGAAAGTCAAGGTCGTCCCATAGGATTTGCGTATACTCAATACATGGCAATGGTGTAAGTAATAGGTTTGTCACTACCGTTATTACCGCTAGAATAAATATCGTAAAGGGAATCATAAATAAAATTAATACGTATGTGAATTCTATTTCATCCATAGGAGAGATCAAATATGTGTGGTTAACAACAATGAATCACAAATCTAAAGTATATGAACTTCATTCCATGGTGTATTTCATGAAGTTCATATTAACAAGTTAAATTAAGACAAGCCCTTTCGACCTATGATCATCTATTCCAACCCATTGTAATTACCATTTGATAGAAAAGATTAAGAGATAAGTTTGGTTTGAAATGGGTCCTTTCGACCTATACCCAAGATAAATCTTTTGACAAGTTCCTTTAACCAACTCGTCTTGGTGAGTGTCAAACACCAAGAAACCAAATTGACTCATGCATAAATCATATAGAACATAGTTTACCGGAAATTCCTTCGACCTTTAAATCCAATAAAAACTATATTTCATTGATTATCAAAACATGTTTTAGGAGTTTATCAACCACACAAACCTAATTATATTTTCTCGATCGTAATTCAAACTCTCCTTTCGAATCAATGTTCATCACACAAGCATATCACACTACTCAGAAATCATACTCAAACACAATTCAATACAATTCATTATCACATTCTTCATTCAACAATACTTAAATTAAACGTAAAAACAATTCAAGTACAAGAGTTTTAATATAAGGTTCTTCAATCACAAAATGACTAACACTAGAACTTATAGAAATTCCAAGCCTCCAATTGAGCAATCAACCACCAACCGAATTCCCACTACTCGAAATTCGTCCCTCCTATGAGGATTAATAGGGTTTAATTATTTTTTGGGTTAAGTAGTAATGGTGTTCTAACCTTTTTCAAGGGTTATAATTCTTATAAAAGCAATCACCTAGAACCATAGCCCTAGGGTCTAATTTATACATGGAATAGCCTTGAAGAAGAGGGAAAAACGTCCACAAAGTATTATGGGATGGAAATGATCAGCCTCCTATTGATTGTGTGAAGTAATGGCTTGTTTAAAGCTTAATTATCATAATCCGTTTTTGGATTTGCTGGCGGCACAAAAAGTTTTCGGTCGTCTTTTTAATTGGATGGTGGATTCTTTTGCCTGATTGGCTGGTAACCACTTGACTTGGCTGCCTACTTCTTCACCGTATTTTCCTTATTTCTTATTTAGTCTTTATCTTTTGTTTGTTTCTTCATTCCTTCTTCCAAACTTTCCAAAACACTTATTCCTTTTATTATTCATCTTACGAGAGCTATACTTTCATGTCTCGTTCATTCTTTCTCCTCCAAATCTCGTCTTTTCTTCTTATCTCTGCATCTCTTTCTCCTTGTTAGCTACAAAACACAAGAACCAAACTTCGTAGAATATTAGCAATAAAAGTCCGTTTATTACCACAAATCCTATATTGAAAGTGAAGATAACGCGTATGAAAACATGTTGGATTTGAGCGTTATCAACACTTTAAACTCCTCAAGCGACTCCAAGATCAAACGAGCAGTATCTACATCACCTCAGGGAAAAGATAAACAAACCGCCCGCAAAGCAAACATGGATGATCTCTAAATCTTGACAATGATGGTTGTACCGAAAAGAATTAGCAGAAATACCCTTCTTTTCAAGATAAGTGTTAAAACCTCCATCAACAATGTGAAAAAATACAAAGATAATGAACCATATTACCTCAAACCTCTCTTGCCTTTAAATAAACCATTCATATCCCCCAATAAGTCTAATCGAGAATGGAGACGGTGAAACACATGTCATAATCAACTTGATTATGGTAGAATGAAAACCAAACCGAATAAGGATATTTCTCAAAAATCGGCAATCAACCGTGTCATACGCCTTCTGGATATCCACCTTAAAAGCGCACCTAAGTGGGCCTCGATTCTGATGGTAATTATGCATTAGCTCCTATGTAATAAGAATATTATCCAAGATCCGTCTTCCCAAGATAAACGCTGATTTATTATCACTAGTAACCTATTTGATGCCAAACATTATATGATTAGTAAGAATCTTACTAATGCATTTATAAATAAATTTGCAACAAGAAATACCTGATAATCTGTAAGATGAACCAATGTAGACACCTTTGGAATAAAAGCAAAAAACGTATGATTGATTTCTTTAAAAATATGCTTGTTCTCAACGAATTGGTGAAAAAATTACACACATCCGCGCCTAAAATGTCTCATCCTTTCTTAAAAAAAGCAGAAGTAAAACCATCCGGTCCCGGGGCTCGATCATCACCAATATCAAACATAGCCGCCTAAGTTCGTCTTTAGTAACAACACGCAACATATTGTTGATAGAGGACTCTAAGACATGCTTGGAAAATAATTCATCAAAATTAAGAGTCTCAAAATCAATACTTGTGCCCAAAAAATCCTTATAGTGTGTAACAAAACGCCTCAGAAAAATTGAGACCAGCGAGCTCCACATTATTGGCATTGCGAATGACATCAAGCCTATTTCGATGATTTCTTCTCTTGATAGATTTATGAAACAACGTCGTGTTCGATTCACTCACCTTTAGCCATTCAAGCTTATATTTATGTTTTAAGAACCTTTCCTCGTACACTTTAGCTTCATTAAACACTTGCACATATAATGCCTCTTCTTCCTGAAGGATAAGGTTATTTAGGTTTTTATCAAGCGCTTTTTAAACCGTGTCTACCTCTATTTCCATGTGCATGCAGCAACTTACGTAAAGTCCTTTTAAAGGAATTCATTTTGGTAACCACCTTGAACATGAAATGCCCCTCCACGTGCATACTACAAATACTAGCGATCATTTCAAGAATTTTATCTTTAAAGGGTAAGAAGGTTAAAAAAACTTAAACGGTTTAGGCCTTGGAGAAACAATACTCGGCATTTTCAGCACCAAGGGGGAATTGTCAGATATACGGAAAGGTTAGACAACAGGATAAGAACCTGAAAACTCGTCAAGAAATTACTCATTACTCATACACCGATAAAGATTTTTAAGAATACTTGATTTCCTTTTCAACTTTTGATTCCATGTATAATGAAGACCTGAAGCATTGATGTCAACAACCTCAATGCGGGAGACACAATCCTTACAAACTACCATGGTTGCATTCATCAATGACGAACCCAAAAAGACATCTTCAATGTTAAGAGCCATGTTAAAGTATCATAAAATCACCCAAGTTTCACCACGCACCACATCCTTATGGAACTCCAAATCAGATCGTAAAACCTGATATCCTTTAGGAAGATTATCGACATAAATAAAAAGAACAGAAGAGCGTTTTGTTAGCCTTCTTGTGTTTAACTCTGGTATAAATCACTTGGGCAGTTTGAGCAACAACAAGTAAGTCAATCATATCTGTGTCCCAACCCACAATAATACAAAAACCCTTAGAGTATTGGTTGGAGTTAGACGTCTAATCTTAGGTACGAAATATCTTAGCACAGATCTTAGATAAATAAGTGATATCTACATGCAATTCAAGAATCACACAAATACTAAGTTTCTCATTCACCACATTATGAACCTCACTTTGTTTATTGGTGTGGTTCTAACCTAGAATATTCCATGTAGCGGGACTAAATATCAGCAACCAAATTAGAGAGATCACTTCCCTCTTTGGATCATTTGGTTTAGGATTCGATCAGACTTCATCAAATTGGTTATCCGTATCAACAGAGAATGATTCTTGAGTCTTAGTCCCCCCCCCACTTTTTTCATTAATACACTCACTAGCAGTAAGAATGTCTTCAGTATCTCTTCTTGCATCAAAGTTTTTCTTGAGCTTCACAACATTAAAAGTATCCTTGTCGTGTTATTACCTTTAAATTAGACATTAACATTAAGCAAAACTTGATAGACACCCAGGTATATATAGTGTTTATGACATGCCATCAACATTCACAACTTAAGCTACATAATACTACTAACATAAAACTGGAGATAATAAAACACCAACATGGCAAAACTAGACAAATAATATCTTCTAAAAAACATAAGTCGTGCGGGTTTCAGCTCCCGTCTTAGTACTATTTAGTAGATTAGCTGATTCTTTATAGACAACTTCAACCTCGTTCTCACTCTTTACATCATCTTCACTCTTTACACAGTTCTTAGGATCGAACTCTCAAGACAACGATGCATATGAGTTTGAAGTGGTGATTTTAATTCATTGATTAAAATGTAATTGTAACCAATGTTTCTACAGATTATCATGCCTTAAACATGTAGACCCGTCAACTCTCATTTGAGGTGTATGATTTGTTTGTAAACATATTTATAAATCATCAACCATCATGACTATGCTAGAATTTTACAATAAAGTTTGTGACTAAATTAAATTTCAAGTTGAGTTAAAATAGGTGATTTTATTTTTAACCGTTAGAGTCTAAATTATCAAAGCTATATTCTAAGGCTGGTTATTATTATAGATAAAATATTACCATTCCTTCACTCACCATGCGCCAAAGCCAAAGTACATGTTTTCAACTACACACCATCACTAAATGTTTTCACTTGTTTAGTGATCTACACGACCTGATGAATTCCAAGGTAATCATTCTTTAATGTCAAGGTTTTATAGATTGTGTCATTTAGATGTAAATGTGGATTGTTAGCTTCCGGATTGTAGAATAAGCAACGCATGGGTTTGGAATTGGAAAAGACAAGTCATGGGATCGCGTAATGAAGTTGCCTTAGCCTTATTGGTTTCATAATTAGGGCATGTTCAATTTTCGGATATACCTGACTCGTGGAGATCGAGTTTAGAGGATGATAGCAATTTTACTGTTCATTGACTAGAACTCACATTGATGTTTGTATGTTGCCTTCATCTTCATGTTGCACAACATGGTCGAAAGTGTTACCCCAAAAGGTAAATTTTTTTTATTTCGCGTCTTATTTTGGATAGGCTACCTACTCGGTTAAACATATCGTTGAGGGGCCTAGAGATTCGTTCCATTGAATGCTCGATGTGTAGCACTGGTATGGAATCAGTTGACCATGTTTTATTTGGTGTTGTGTTGGCTTTGAACGTTTGGCGTTTGGTTCATGTGTAAACCAACATTGCTACGTCATTGTTTTCTTCATTGTTCGATTGCTCTCAATGGTTCGAAGATTAGAGAGTTTCTAAAAGTGGGAAAGATTGAGTTTATGTCATCGTGATGGCTTTGGTTATTGTTTATGACGATATCGTAACGATGTCACTTTTTCTTCTAATTCAATGAGGAATGTGATCTTTTTTTACTCAATCCGGTTTTTTTTCTTGGCTTAAAAGTAGAGGTCGTAAAGTTAATTGTTGAAACTTTTGTCTTATAAAGTCTTTGTGGTTTATCTTCTAGCTCATTGCTAGAGAGGTGGTTTTATAAAATCATCGTTCTAAAAATATTATTTTATTGATATATGAGTGTGTGAAGATATTGTAGGGGATTTTTATGTTTTTGATGTCGTGGGTAACATTGTGAGTAAAATTTCAAATTGGTTTTAATAATTTGATGTATATTTATGTGACGTTGATAAGAGAAGATAGTGTGTTTTATGACTATAATGCCTAGTCTACTGGTTCCATTAAATTAAACCATCTTGAATTCGTACATTTCATAAAATGATTACGCGTTCATGTTTTAGGGTCCGTTTGGTTTGAAGTCGGGTTTTATTTTTGGTGTAAGTTTATAAAGTAGGAGGTTTACGATTGGGTATTGTTAACTGAAAAGTATTGTTTGGGTTTTCCGAAGTTTTAATTGTTATATTATTTTAATATTTAAATAAAAATAAAAAAGTATAAAATTTGAACCGATTTATTCTTGTTTACACAAGAAATCCCACTTGAAGCAAAAAAATAATTTATTACATAATTCAGTAATAAAGTAATGTCAAAAAGGTAGGAGGTAGGGTGACCTTTTGCAAAAGCTTTTATTAAAGGTGTGAGTAAAAAATGTTGAGTACCTCAAATACGCCAACCAAACAACATATATTTCTTTCAAGCCAAAGCTAACAGTCGTACTTCCAGCATACAAACACACCAATTGAGTTTGCAAATCAAAATGAAAAATATGAAAACAACATATATTCATTTAATGTTTGAGTCAAGGTTGTTCTACCATTTTAAGTGTGCAGTCTTTCAAATATGATTAGAAGGTATACCGTTTGAAGGTTCATACACTTCTGATAACGGGATTCTAAAAATTCAATCAATGGGTGAAAGAGTTGGTAAGTACTCGAGATTTCTCTGGCTTGAAATTAAAGGTATACCGTTTGAATGGTCTTCATTGGAAAGTATCTGTTCAATTGCTAAATTGTGGGGTGATGTTTTATCCGTGGATAAAAATTCATCTGAATTAAACAAATTTGGTTCAGTGTATTGTTTTACGGAAGTAATTAATCCTGGGCATATTCAATAGTCTCGTTATGTTAAAATCTCAAATGATAGTTATATTCCTGTTTGGGTAACTAAGATCGAGAATGTTCCGTGTTTTGAGAATCGTAATTAATGGTCTCAGTTTGTGGCATTGGATACTGAGACTCCGGATGATTTACCGGTTTCTCATTCAACGGGTTGTCAAATGCATATTATTGAAGCAATGGATCTACCTTCAGGTACATCGAAAAAGGGGAACAAGGATGTGGTTTGTCGGTTTGAGCCAATCATAAAAAAAATTTTGAATTCAAATTTGAACCTTGTTAGTGAAGCGGGAGAGTCTCCTATAGATAATCTTCTTACAGCTACACCTAGGGGAACTTTTACTGTAGAAAATCCTGAAGATCCCCACTTGGTAAATAGGCAAAGCAACTCTTATATTGATGTGTACCAAAGAGTGAAAGAAGCTCTTTTTCACGAAGATCAAGGTCAAATTTGGGACCCCATAAAGAATAACAATGGCAGTTATCCACTGGATAATGTAAACAAGGAAATGGGTTTTCATGTCTTAAATCCCTTTTCACAAGGTACTTGTGTAGAATGCTCTCTTTTTCATCAAGCTGAAAAAAGTAAACAAGCTACAGATGTTTGCCTTCAAGAAAGTGTGAAGAGTCACGAAATATCAGTTCATGCCCCTTCTAAAGACTCTAGGACAGTAAAGCCTTTAGATGTGGATCAAGTTCTACATAGTTCTTGTTTTTAAGATAAAGAAACTGCCGATCAACATTTTCTACTTTTATCCTCTAACCCCGAAACTAGTAGTGATGAATGTGGTCAAGATCATTGTCACAAAGAATGTCTAAGCTTCAAGAACTCTATCAAGGCAAACAAAGAAAGAAAACTAAAAGATAAAGAGAGAGCGTCTTGTAAGAATAATACAATAGTGAAGTCAAATATAGTAGAAAAAACCAAATCAAAGAATGGGGTAAGAAATAAAGATATAAGGAATGCTGTTGTTGTAGCTGATTGGTCTGTTGAAGCCCCAAAACCAACCAATCATGCTGTTTCAGTTGGGAGAAAGTCAAAAGGTTCAACCATTAGTAGTCAAAACAAGATATTGGAATATCTTGCTTACAACGAGTTTATGCAAGACATGAGAGAATACGAGAAACAGGATGACACGAATTAAGTTTTGCTTTTTTCTTTTGGATTATGGAGATTGAGGTTAAAAGTTGATGTTGGTATATTGTCATAAGTTCGATGGTCTGCTGGGCTCAAGTTTCTTGTCTTCAAATCTTTCGATTTGGTTTTCTCAGTTTCAAGCAAGTATGAACACAAGAAGTTAAGCTCCAAAGCTAAATGAGACAAGTCCTGGTGTTCAATCTCAATAGTTTCCTTAAATCTTATACCAACATGCTGCAATGGTTATTAGTAGTTTAAGTTGTTTTCTGAGGTGTAGTTCCAAACTTCCAATAGATCCTCATCATGTGTATTTTCCTTTGGGATCTTCATGATCTCCTTTTTCAATATATATATTGTTAATTTTGCCCAAAAAAAAGAAAGAAAAGAAGACTCAATTTAAAAACACATAAAGCAAGGCATAAACTTTGATATAAATACGCAATAAAGAGAATAGAATATATCAATTAATTTTGAGAATACAAATTAGTTCTTTTTATTTTATTCTAGTATTTGGGCGAATTTTCACTCGTGAGTTACAAGCTCACGCGTGATTTGTCACTTTGAATGTAAAACTCACACGTGAGTTGTCTCCAAACTTGTAGGATACTTATCTCAGTGAGTTCCAAAATGTTACTTCCTTTTTTCATAAACAAACCGTTACATTCAAATTAAAAGACAAAATCTTTTTTTCTTATAAATACCACATTATCCCATTTATTATCTACTAATACTTCTTAACTTCAATATTTTCATACACAACTTCCAAAATCAAATTGCTTCTTAACTTTCAACATTTTTCACACAACTTCAAAAATCAAATGGCGTGCTCCCTTCCACACACCGTTGATAAGATCAAATCTATGTTTCAGAAACAAATCGATGAAGAAAAATGTCGCCAACTTACGTTTACGAAGTTAGCCTACGATTTCGATAACGCAAGTTATGAAAAAATAAAACTGCACATAGCATATGAGAATTGTCGTGATATTTCACCAAAAAAATGTGTTTTGATTGACAGTTTTCTAAAAAAAGAATCTAACAATGAATTCGACATGCAGAAAGCCTTGTATAGAAAGACGGCAAAAATGAAGAGTCAAATTCAAAGTTAGATTGAATGGATGAATAATATCACTCCCTAGAATAAAAAAGAAATTCCGTCCCAAACTCATATCGGTTCGTCATCACAACAACACACACGCTAATTTGTTTCTCCTGATCCGTCCTATCCAATGGTAAACGAATCAAATGGATATCTTACTGACATAAAGCTACATCAACTATACCTAGATGAACAGGCATTGAGAGAAACATTGAAAGAAGAAGCTTGGACACAAAAGGAGTGGGATGAGAAAGTTAGGGCCGAAGAAGCTCAACAAGAGTTATTCTGGTCGGAATTTTTTATCGGGAGTTACCGGATTCGGATCCAGGAACAGACTAATAGTATTAAGTATTTTCTTTTTTCTATCTAGTAGTGTATATTTTCATATTGTATTAAAATTCCAGTATTTTAATGTTTTACATATTGAATAAATGTTTTAATTTTCGAATAAAAAAGTGTTTACATTTATATTTTTATTTACCTTTTCTAGTTTATGAATTAAAGTAATTAAAAAGAAAAAATATGGTATAACGTTGTGGTGAGTTTCTCACCACCAGTAAGGTTGTAAAGTGAGTATAGCGAGTGGCCAATATGATTGTTAAAAACATGAAATTTTCAAAAGTTTTAAATTTAACAAAGTTGATGGCGTGTTTAATTGAGAATATCTTAAGAAATGTTGAAATAATGAAACATAATCATATAGAAAAAACTTTAATGTATACCATCATTTTAATATATACTCAATCAACCAATCACACCCCACAATTTTTTTATCTAACAAAAAAAATCCATTTAAAAAAATATATATTGTTAGTGCAAACATTATGATGTTTAGTCAATATAATCTTTTCATGTTTTGCTGATGACAAACGTATAATTCGTAATACATTATGTAAAATGTTAAGGTACTCGTAATCACTCAAGAATACATTTGTATACTTCTCTCGACACCTCCAAGATCGCATTCGGCATGAATCACTCAAGGTATGTACAAACAAGTCATTAACCTTACTAAGTGATCAAGTATTAATATTTTATTAAAACTCACTTTTAATTGAAGTGTCAAAGTAATTTTTAATTAATTTTATTTTTAAGAAAATGTTTTATTAAAAAGAAAATGGAAATTCGAATTTGTCGTATTCCAAAAAATATTCCTAAGGTATATTCTAAAAAATATTCCCTAATCTGAATTTATGATATTTCAAATGGTTTAAGAATATACCCCTTGAGGTATAAACTTCACCCAATGGCATTTCCCCACTAAATGACAAAAATGCACGGACTCTGATGAGATAGCATTTATACATGATCTCATCCTTCTTTTTGGGCTTTAAATGCATAAAACATCATCAAAAATGCCATATATATGCTTGTATTTTTTCAGTGTGTATTTTAGGTACGGATATTGAGAAAATGACAAAAGATCACAAGAAACAAGCAAAAACGAACACGAGAAACGAAGCCACACAATGAACCAAGCCCTAATGTTGATTTTCCAAGAAAATTCCTTGAAGAAATGAAGATTCTACAAGAAAGGTCCTTCATTATTGAAGAATTGACACTTTAAACCCTTGTATATTCATAATTACAAGTTTGGACCTTAAAGTTTGTCAAAATTATAAAAAAGGACCCTCAACTTTGAAGAATTGGCAAGAATGACCCCTCAATTATGAAGACTTGTCAATATTAGTCCTCCAAGAAGTCAACAAACAAGACAAGACCTGGAAAAAATAAGAAAATGTCAAAATCAGCGCTTCAAATATCATCAAATAGCAAAACAAGTCCCTTGATAAACTTTCGTAAAGTTAATTGTTGAAACTTTTGGCTTATAAAGTCTTTGTGGTTTATCTTCTAGCTCATTGCTAGAGAGTTTGTTTTATAAAATCATTGTTCTAAAAATATTATTTTATTGATATATGAGTGTGTGAAGTTATTGTAGGGGATTTTTATGTTTTTGATGTCGTGGATAACATTGTGAGTAAAATTTCAAATTGGTTTTAATAATTTGATGTATATTTATGTGACGTTGATAAGAGAAGATAACGTGTTTTATGACTATAATGCCTAGTCTACTGGTTCCATTAAATTAAACCATCTTGAATTCGTACATTTCATAAAATGATTACGCGTTCATGTTTTAGGGTCCGTTTGGTTTGAAGTCGGGTTTTATTTTGGGTGTAAGTTTATAAAGTAGGAGGTTTACGATTGGATATTGTTAACTGAAAAGTATTGTTTGGGTTTTCCGAAGTTTTAATTGTTATATTATTTTAATATTTAAATAAAAATAAAAAAGTATAAAATTTGAACCGATTTATTCTTGTTTACACAAGAAATCCCACTTGAAGCAAAAAAAATAATTCATTACATAATTCAGTAATAAAGTAATGTCAAAAAGGTAGGAGGTAGGGTGACCTTTTGCAAAAGCTTTTATTAAAGGTGTGAGTAAAAAATGTTAAGTACCTCAAATACGCCAACCAAACAACATATATTTCTTTCAAGCCAAAGCTAACAGTCGTACTTCCAGCATACAAACACACCAATTGAGTTTGCAAATCAAAATGAAAAATATGAAAACAACATATATTCATTTAATGTTTGAGTCAAGGTTGTTCTACCATTTTAAGTGTGCAGTCTTTCAAATATGATTAGAAGGTATACCGTTTGAAGGTTCATACACTTCTGATAACGGGATTCTAAAAATTCAATCAATGGGTGAAAGAGTTGGTAAGTACTCGAGATTTCTCTGGCTTGAAATTAAAGGTATACCGTTTGAATGGTCTTCATTGGAAAGTATCTGTTCAATTGCTAAATTGTGGGGTGATGTTTTATCCGTGGATAAAAATTCATCTGAATTAAACAAATTTGGTTCAGTGTATTGTTTTACGGAAGTAATCAATCCTGGGCATATTCAACATTCTCGTTATGTTAAAATCTCAAATGATAGTTATATTCCTGTTTGGGTAACTGAGATCGAGAATGTTCCGTGTTTTGAGAATCGTAATGAATGGTCTCAGTTTGTGGCATTGGATACTGAGACTCCGAATGATTTACCGGTTTCTCATTCAACGGGTTGTCAAATGCATATTATTGAAGCAATGGATCTACCTTCAGGTACATCGGAAAAGGGGAACAAGGATGTGGTTTGTCGGTTTGAGCCAATCATAAAACAAATTTTGAATTCAAATTTGAACCTTGTTAGTGAAGCGGGAGAATCTCCTATAGATAATCTTCTTACAGCTACACCTAGGGGAACTTTTACTGTAGAAAATCCTGAAGATCCCCACTTGGTAAATAGGCAAAGCAACTCTTATATTGATGTGTACCGAAGAGTGAAAGAAGCTCTTTTTCACGAAGATCAAGGTCAAATTTGGGACCCCATAAAGAATAACAATGGCAGTTATCCACTGGATAATGTAAACAAGGAAATGGGTTTTCATGTCTTAAATCCCTTTTCACAAGGTACTTGTGTAGAATGCTCTCTTTTTCATCAAGCTGAAAAAAGTAAACAAGCTACAGATGTTTGCCTTCAAGAAAGTGTGAAGAGTCACGAAATATCAGTTCATGCCCCTTCTAAAGACTCTAGGACCGTAAAGCCTTTAGATGTGGATCAAGTTCTACATAGTTCTTGTTTTTAAGATAAAGAAACTGCCGATCAACATTTTCTACTTTTATCCTCCAACCCCGAAACTAGTATTGATGAATGTGATCAAGATCATTGTCACAAAGAATGTCTAAGCTTCAAGAACTCTATCAAGGCAAACAAAGAAAGAAAACTAAAAGATAAAGAGAGAGCGTTTTGTAAGAATAATACAATAGTGAAGTCAAATATAGTAGAAAAAACCAAATCAAAGAATGGGGTAAGAAATAAAGATATAAGGAATGCTGTTGTTGTAGCTGATTGGTCTGTTGAAGCCCCAAAACCAACCAATCATGTTGTTTCAGTTGGGAGAAAGTCAAAAGGTTCAACCATTAGTAGTCAAAACAAGAGATTGGAATATCTTGCTTACAACGAGTTTATGCAAGACATGAGAGAATACGAGAAACAGGATGACACGAATTAAGTTTTGCTTTTTTCTTTTGGATTATGGAGATTGAGGTTAAAAGTTGATGTTGGTATATTGTCATAAGTTCGATGGTCTGCTGGGCTCAAGTTTCTTGTCTTCAAATCTTTCGATTTGGTTTTCTCAGTTTCAAGCAAGTATGAACACAAGAAGTTAAGCTCCAAAGCTAAATGAGACAAGTCCTGGTGTTCAATCTCAATAGTTTCCTTAAATCTTATACCAACATGCTGCAATGGTTATTAGTAGTTTAAGTTGTTTTCTGAGGTGTAGTTCCAAACTTCCAATAGATCCTCATCATGTGTATTTTCCTTTGGGATCTTCATGATCTCCTTTTTCAATATATATATTGTCAATTTTGCCAAAAAAAAAAGAAAGAAAAGAAGACTCAATTTAAAAACACATAAAGCAAGGCATAAACTTTGATATAAATACGCAATAAAGAGAATAGAATATATCAATTAATTTTGAGAATACAAATTAGTTCTTTTTATTTTATTCTAGTATTTAGGCGAATTTTCACTCGTGAGTTACAAGCTCACGCGTGATTTGTCACTTTGAATGTAAAACTCACACGTGAGTTGTCTCCAAACTTGTAGGATACTTATCTCAGTGAGTTCCAAAATGTTACTTCCTTTTTTCATAACCAAACCGTTACATTCAAATTAAAAGACAAAATCTTTTTTTTATAAATACCACATTATCTCATTTATTATCTACTAATACTTCTTAACTTCAATATTTTCATACACAACTTACAAAATCAAATTGCTTCTTAACTTTCAACATTTTTCACACAACTTCAAAAATCAAATGGCGTGCTCCCTTCCACACACCGTTGATAAGATCAAATCTATGTTTCAGAAACAAATCGATGAAGAAAAATGTCGCCAACTTACATTTACGAAGTTAGCCTACGATTTCGATAACGCAAGTTATGAAAAAATGAAACTGCACATAGCATATGAGAATTGTCGTGATATTTCACCAAAAAATGTGTTTTGATTGACACTTTTCTAAAAAAAGAATCTAACAATGATTTCGACATGCAGAAAGCCTTGTTTAGAAAGACGGCAAAAATGAAGAGTCAAATTCAAAGTTAGATTGAATGGATGAATAATATCACTCCCTAGAATAAAAAAGAAATTCCGTCCCAAACTCATATCGGTTCGTCATCACAACAACACACACGCTAATTTGTTTCTCCTGATCCGTCCTATCCAATGGTAAACGAATCAAATGGATATCTTACTGACATAAAGCTACATCAACTATACCTAGATGAACAGGCATTGAGAGAAACATTGGAAGAAGAAGCTTGGACACAAAAGGAGTGGGATGAGAAAGTTAGGGCCGAAGAAGCTCAACAAGAGTTATTCCGGTCGGAATTTTTTATCGGGAGTTACCGGATTCGGATCCATGAACAGACTAATAGTATTAAGTATTTGCTTTTTTCTATCTAGTAGTGTATATTTTCATATTGTATTAAAATTCCAGTATTTTAATGTTTTAAATATTGAATAAATGTTTTAATTTTCGAATAAAAAAGTGTTTACATTTATATTTTTATTTACCTTTTCTAGTTTATGAATTAAAGTAATTAAAAAGAAAAAATATGGTATAACGTTGTGGTGAGTTTCTCACCACCAGTAAGGTTGTAAAGTGAGTATAGCGAGTGGAGAGGGAAATCTGATATGGAGACGGTGAGTTACATAATCATTCCTTCCAACCTCACATTGTTACATCCCACATACTCAGACCATATATTGTCCGCTTTACGCGTAAACTTATGGCTTTACTTTGTAGCTTTTATGTGAAGACTTTTTGGCAGGTCACCTAAATCAGTACTATTTTCGCATGAGCATGTTTAACTTAACTGTAAGTTCCTAAAAACTCCACTCATATTACACCACAAAATGCGATATATCATTATAAAACAAATGTTATTTTATGAACAATGATCTCTTGCATCGTTTATATAGCATCTGTTTTTTTTTTTTTTTTTGAAAATCAAGGTGTTACATACATATTCCTACGTAAAATATTGACTGTATTTTATTGCAAATGCACACCAGTTACCGTCAAATGTAGCATAATTCTCTTTAAACATTTCCGAAAATTGAGCTTATATCAAACTAGGATCTCATCAAACCCTATGTTTTTTAATTAATAAGAAAGAACTGTCGGTGACAAAATTTTTTATATTAAATCTATTTAAATATAATAAAAATATGTTTTTAGATATATAAATGTATTTTAATGTTTATTAAAATATTAGAGTAATTATAATTTGATGGTGGATATCATTAATTTTTGGATATAAGAGAATAACCTACATTAATTTTCATCTATATTAAATGAATAAGAGTAAAAAATAATTAATTTTTTTATTAATTTTTTTATAATTTAGATATTTTTTAAACTATTAATCATTAATCATTAGATGAAAAAATATGCTATTTCAACGAAATTTAATTATATTTCTATAGATACGCATTATAATATATTATTGAAAACCTTTTTTCTTTGTTTTCTCGATGTTGAAACTTGCATGAAATATCATATATGATATTAGTTTTATATCATACTAGCCGTGTACCCGCGCAATGCGGCGGCGGGTACCCGACGACTATTTTTTGTTGCGATCAGTTGTTTTTCAGATATTAAATTATTTTGAAATTTTATATGGTATCAAAGTATGTTAATTAGCTCTTACAAAATTTATATACCGTAATATTCGAGATGGATATTGAGAGTTCCTAAATAATCTACACATGAAAAAAACACACGGAAGCCACTAACATACCCAAAACCAGCAAACTTATCGGAAAACACTAAAAACCGTAACCAACCAAACAAATCAGACCATTAATAAATGGTGAAACGCATGGGGTCGCGGTAATAGATTTAATGGTGGTGGCAGTGATGTGTTATTGTGAAACTTAGTGAGAGAGATAGAGGTTTCAGGCTTGTGATGCCAAATGCGTATTTTTTATTTTTAAAGAAAAAAAATAGAATATGATGTTTATATAGTTTTGTGTGCTAACGACGGGGATTGAACCCGCGTGTGGTGGATGGTTTATATAGTTTTTTAGATTTTGTCGGGTGTTATAAGGATTAATGTAGAAATGGGCCGTTACGAATTTAAATGGGTTGTTATAAGAGGTGCATTAATATTTTAGGGTCGTTACAAGTTTATAATGACGTTTAAATTTTATAATGTTATTTTTAATTTTGTGTATGTTATAAGCTATTGATTTGAGAGTAAACATTTTAATTTAATTGGTCAATTGGTCATTTTGACTTCCTTAATAAAGAAATGTTTAAAACTTAAAATTTTAAAATTTCTTTATTTAAAAAAAGTGTAAATGTTTTATAAAATAGTATATATCATATATGATAGTAGTCTTAAATAACAAATTAGTGTTAAATCATACTCACATACTAGTGTTAAATTCACATATAATATTAGTTTTATATCACATATGATTTTTAAATTTTAAATTAGTGTTATATAATAATATTAATGCAAGTTTCTACAACAAGAAAAGCAAACCGTAAAAAAGTTTGTCGTAAGAATATCATGGTGCATATTTATGAAAAGTAATTAATTGCTTGTCGTGATGGTTTATTTTTTCGCCTAATGATTAATGGTTTAAAAAACGTTAATATATTAAAAAGAAATATTTAATTTAAATTTAATCTCATTTATTATATTAGTATGAAGATAAGAGATGATATTTGCTATTTGGGTAACTAAATAAAATTTCGTATTCTACATGAACTTATGTTTATAATTTTTATAAATATATTGATGTAATTTTAAATTCTTGTAAAAAAATATAAATATAAATGGTTTTCTTTTAGGGAAAATTCGCAAAATATCTTTTTCCTAAATGTGTTTGTGAAAAATACCTCCAAATTTTTTTTTTCGGAAGTGCTCCAAGACATCCAGAGGCATCCGAGGCAACTTGCACTATATGGTGACACGTGTCGGACGAAAGTACAGGATGCTTTAAGATACTTCGAGTACTTTGGATATCTGGGGCCACGTGTCAAACTATGGTGCCAGTTGTTTAGAATTCCTTGAGATAGTTTAGGAAACAAAAAATATTTGGAACATTTAACACCACACTTATGACTAGGGCTTTATGACTAGGGGACATTTGGGAATTTTCTCTTTCTTTAACCCTTAAATGACAATCTTTTTTTAGTGTGTATGATCTCATGCCGGTGCTAAATGAAAAGAACTTTGAAATAGTTATATTGTCTCATCTCACTTTAAAAATATAAATTATTTGGATCTTTTTGTACGACTACTTGTCGGCTCAACCATCTTCGTCCACGTAATCTGAAGTTTGACAGGAAATTATTCATTGCTCCAACATACTTGGATATTTCTGCTTCCTGGGCCTCTACCACTCGTGATCATTATAGGCCCAACAATAATTACGTAAATCTAATATTGGAGCCCGTACCATTCAAGAGGGTTGCCTTTTTTTTTTAATAAATAGAAAAAGTTACACGTTTTGTCTCTATGGTTTATATCAAACTAGGGGTGGAAACGAGCCGAGCCGAGCTCGAGCTCGTCAGGGCTCGAGCTCGACTCGTTTAAGTTTTACAAAGCTTGAGCTCGAGCTCGGCTCATTTCGAGCCTTATTATTTAGGCTCGGGCTCGGCTCGTGGTATAGTAGACAAGCTCGGGCTCGGCTCGATCTCGGCTCGTTTATACGATTTTGCAATGTAAACATAAAATTGGCTCGAGCTCGGCTCGTAATATACCTAACTTAGGCTCGTTAATAAGCTTGTTATTAAGCTCGTTAAGAAGCTCGTATATAAAACACTAGGCTCGTTTAGACTCGCGAGCCCAAACGAGCTTTGTACGTAAAGCTCGGGCTCGAGCTCGTTTAATAAACGAGCTGCAACTTAGGCTCGAGCTCGGGCTCGAGCTCGGGCTCGAGCTCGTTTAGGCTCGGCTCGTTCGAGCATTTTACCGATCCGATCCCGAGCTTTTCACGAGCAGCTCGGCTCGTTTCCACCCCTATATCAAACACCACGTTTCTTCTCTTTTTCAATTTAAATACACTGACAATCCTTAACTTTTACACTAGTAACAATGATCATCCCTATTTTAGATAGTCGTTACTTTGTTTCGTTAAGTTGTGTCGGTGGAGGGACACTATGATCCTTTCATGTTTTATTTATATCATTTAATAAACCTACCTACCATACTGGCACACAGTTGAACACAAGCACTTTATAAACCTCCAAATGAAATAAAAAACATAATAGACAACAAAATCAAAATAAACCTTAAAATCAAAAACACAAAATGGTTTTTCAAACTCATGTGGTTGACTTGTTGCAATCAAGATCTCTTGGACTGATCGTCATCCAGGACGCTATTTCTATGCTTGCCCCTATCAAGGACCATCTTGTAGGTGGATTGATTGGGTTGATCCACTGATATGTCCTCGTTCTATTCAAATCATACCTGGATTGATTAGGGCTAGAAATAGGCATGAAGCTAAAATCCAAGAATTTACTAATGAAGTTTCAAAGCTTAAAAAGTACTTGTTGATTAGTTGGGTACGGTTTGTTTTAATTATATTTGTTTACAGCTTGGTCTAAGAAAAATGTAATGGTCATCTGTGATTTTGTTTATGTATTATGTGTTTTGGGTGCTCTAATGAAAAACATTAGCCATCTTATGTTATCATTTTTGTTCCTCATGTGTGATTTGAATATTGTTGTGTTAAACATCATTGAAGCACAAAAGAAGCACAATTGAAAGTCAAACATCATTGAAGCACAAAGGAAGCACAAAAGCACTAATCCACTCACAAATTGATATGAAAAATACTGAAACAGATTGTCTTAAGGAAGGATAACACAAACAGACTTAGTTCAAAACATAGTAGTTTCAGATAACACAAACTTGAAATACTATAACAGGAAACTAAATTGAAGTCTTTCACTTTTTATTTGTTGCCTGTTTCTTCTTTCCAACTGAACTTGAACTCTTGCATCTTGTTGCAACTGAAGTTGAAGCTGTTGACCCCGCATTAGCAGATCTTGTTTCCTATTTCTTCTTTGCAGGTGCAGTTGAGGGTGTAGTACCTACATAAGATGGCCTTTTCCTATTACCAACAACATCATTAGTTGAGGGTGTGGTACCTGCATTAGTTGAGGGTGTCTAGCTTAGTCTCTAGGTGCTCACAATAGACCATAATTAGCTTGTTGTTATTGATATATTTACCTAACCCACATACATCAAAATCATTACCTAAGGCTCTCAATCCTATTTCAAGGTCAGTCCCAGGAATCATATAATGATAGTAAATAGGTTCCTTAGTGACGTATCCTAATTCCATCATTACATCATTTAACTCATGAATTGAAAACCTATCTATATCAAACCCATCGACATAAGCAACTAACCCATTTACATACCTCCTTCTATCATTAACATATTTGAACTTCCCAACATGGTGTATTTTTAAGGAAAACAGATCAGGTTCCATTTCTGCAAATGCAATGGAAAAAACAATTAACATAAACATAATAAGTGCAATGACATTCACAATCCAACTATTAATAAAAACTAGGCCAAATTGATTAAATCACCATACCGTATTCAATAGGCATTTTTCATTGCCCTATTTTATCTTCCAAGTTGTAAAACCCGCATGCTTTTACCATGAATAGTACCCTTAAGATCGTACGTACTAGATTAAAACTTTCCTTTTATAGTACGATTACGTTTACGTGTTAGGATATTACGTATTACGTACGTGTTAGTACACGATAAGTATTTACTACGCACGAGCACACAATAATTATTTGACAATAATTAATCACGAACATGCGATCATGAAATCACGAACGTAATTAAATCACGAACTATTATTAATTATATATATATATTTATTACGAGCGTAAATAAATATATTAGGTCACGGTAATTATTTAACGAGAACACACAAACGCGAACACAAATAAACACGAACAAACACGTAAAACACGAACACGGGAACACACTTATTAATTAGACACGGAAAACATTCGGGTTACCCCTTGTGGGCCCCATTACCACGAAATTAAGGGGGAGGATGGGTTTAGCCCATCAATTTTTACTAAAAGGGGGTTAAGGGGAAAAACACTACTCATTTTTTTTACAGAAGATTTTATTAAAAACCCTAAAAGTTTTCTTCCTTCTTCCTTGGTTCCTCTTTTGGCCGCCACCCATAAAACACCATGGAGGGGTGTTTGTTTGATTTTGATCTTGGTTTTTGGTGCAAGTGTTCGTGTTTGTTCATCCTTGATCGATCCATGTATTCAGTATACCTTTTAAACCTTTTCTTTGGCTTTAATCTTTTTATAAATTATGAACATGTAATGTTTTTATAAAAACATAATAAGTAAGCATAGATCTAACATGTTTTGGTGTTAAATAAAATCAAAAGGTTGTTTTTAAGGGGTGTTTGTTTGGCCGCAGGCTGCAACCGAACCCGAATGGGTTTCGGCTTGCCAAGCCGACCACCACCAAGACCATATGGTCTTGGTTGGTGCGTGTGGGTCCCACCGCAGCAAGGAAACACGGGGTACCCTGAGTTGGTTCGGGGTACGGTGTTGATTTCATGTCTGGTTCATGCTTTTTAGTCTAGATCCGGTTCATGGTTTATGTTTAGTTTTTTTATGTTTATGATCTTAGGTTAAAATTAAATTAATAAAATGATGTGATTAATTTAATAACATGACTTAGGTTATTTAATTATTAATGATCATGAAATTATTTTAACCTAAGTATTTATATATTTAAGACTTATAATTAATTAATTATTTTAAAACCATGGATATAATTAATTAATTAACATGACTTAGGTTATATTATTGATATATAATAATACATATTTTAACCTAAGTATTTAACTTATTTAATTAAAAACATGTTATACTTTAATTAAATATTATAACCTATAGTTTAATTAAATTACATGAAATAATTATTAAACTATACACTATACCATATGACTTAGAAAATAATCATGAAAAACACTTAGACTTATATACTTAGCTTATTTAACCAGCTTATTTCTAATTATGGAAACTTTCTATTTTTAGAAACTTAATTAAATAAGGCAGCTAATCTATTTATGGAAACCAGCTATTTTTAGAAACTTATTTATTTCAGGCAGCTAATCTATTTATAGAAACTTATTTAATTAAGCCAGCTAATCTATTTATGGAAACTTTTTATTTTTAGAAACTTATCTATTTTAAGCAGTAAATCTATTTTTGGAAACTTTCTATTTTTGGAAACTTTCTATTTTTGGAAACTTTCTATTTTTGGAAACTTTCTATTTTTGGAAACTTTCTATTTTTGGTAACTTTCTATTTTTGGAAACTTTCTATTTTTGGAAACTTTCTATTTAGGGAAACCTGCTATTTTTGGAAAGTTACTTATTATTACACAGTAAGTATAATAACACATGAAATACCAGAAATACTTAATCAGATTAAACAGAATATAAGATTTAACACAGTTTAAGGCTTAAAACAGTAAAACATGGTAAGAACACATAAAATAAGCTAAGACATGACATAAAACCAGCTATGTATTTAGTAAGCAGATACTTATTCATGTACATATTTATGTATCACTAGTGATTCGGAAGTAGGATTTCTCGCAGTTCGTCTTTCTCGTTCACTGGACATAAGGTATGGATTCCCGTCCTTTCAGTATGGACATTCTTTCCTTATTAGGATTCCCCGTATGCAGCCAACTGTTTTCCCCAGTATATGTTTTATGTGTTTTTGAATTGCTTATGTTTAATTAGAATACCTAAAGCCATATACATGCATGACCAGTTTCACCTAGTTATGGAGGTACCATAACCATAACATTAGAGGCACTGATGTTATGACTTCACCACGGCGGAGTGATTGCTCGTGGCGGCCCTTCAGCTTTTGGCCATTTATATTATATTTATCATGTGGGGCGTATGGGTGCATCCTAGTTACATGTTTTTATTCAGGATTACATGGTGAATGTGGTGTGTGCCTTGCATCCTTCACAAGGAGCTGATCCCTCCTACCCAAAACCAGTATATTAAATTAGAGGCAGCCCTTCTAATTTGCATGATGAGGTCACCCCTCCAAGTATTCATGCACGGTGGATTTTCATGACCTATATTGGCTAATGGTTAAATATGATAAACAGTTTTCATAAGATAAACATAAGGCTTTTTAAGCTATAAAACCAGTTTTATGAACATGTTCCGGGTTTTCCAGGACTTATACATTTCCGCTGCTATTAAGTCTTTATTATGCTTAGTCATTCATACTATGTCTATATCCGTGCACTGAGCGTTTTGCTCAGCCGTTACTTTCCTTTCCATGTCCTAAAACGGCAGGTACCCTAGGGAAGACTCAAGCATTTGGAGGACGTGTATAGGATGGAAGCTGCTAGAGACTTCTTTTCCTTTTTGCCTTCATATACTTATGTTTGTTTAGTCTTTCATTCATTTCTTTTGGCTTTATTATGTTTTGGGTTTATGTTTGGGAACCGATGTTTGATTCCGGTTTTCCCTATGGTCATGTATGTTTTAGTACATTTACCTTGCATGCTTTGATGACACGTCATAATTACGCGTGACATTCCATTTATCAAAATAGGGTGTTACAATTATGGTATCAGAGCCAAGGTTTCGACCTGTAGGCTCTAAAACTCGACCTGTGACTAGTGGGTAATCACCAGGAGCTTCCCAAGCCAACGTTTTATATTCTACGTATTTATGTTTTCAGCGCATTGTTGTTTTAACCATTATGTTTTCAGCACCTTGAGGTTTTAACCTTGATGTTTTCATCGATATTGTTGTACTAATATGGATGGACAACCGTCATTCATATTTAGTTACGTGTCATTATTTCATGCATGACGTTCCTCGTGAACTGTGACTATGTGGACTGAACCTCAATAGTTCATAATTAGTCACATAAAATTTTTTTTCTGATAAGTTTTAACAGACGAGTTTCATTTATTTATGTTTCATGTATCATTGTTGCAGGGATTATGACTAAGTAATGGTTGGTACAGGACTGGCCCTATTTAGTCGCATGTGCTTTTATCGAAACTTTAAACTTTGGGACCGACCCATAGGCGTCCCCTCGCCATGTATTTTGTTTTGGAACCGACCCATAGGCGTTCCCTCGCACATATAAAGGTTTTATAAACTACATTACGCATTCATGCACTGTTTTTCATGCATAAAATTTTTCTCATGATTTAAATTGGCATAAAAAAAAATTTCATGTCCCCTCATAAGTTATTATGTTTTTATGTCAAGTATGTTTTCATACTGTCATGGTTAACTTCAGTTTTATGCTGATTATGTTATACACTTCTTCGTGATAGATGGTTTCATGTTTCTTCATGATAATTCCGTCTTCATGTTGATTATGTTTTACGCCTCTTTTGTTATTTACGTTGTCCTGCAAGACATTGTTGGATTTCATGGAATTCTGCTTTTATGATAGTCATGGTTGGTTTTCATTGATCATATTGTCAGGCAAATCATCGTTGAATTTTGTGTAACCACACTTTCACGTTTCCATTACAACCAGAATGATGTCTATGCTAATACTGCCAGGTTATCATGATGGTTTTCCTAACCGTTTAACCGATATACTTTCCTTAAATTATGATAAATGATCGACCCCATACCGATCATTTCATGTGCATTCCATGTGTACTCCACGTACCATATTTCATGTGTATTACACGTACCTTAATCCATGTGTATTTCACTTGCAATACTTCACGAGTATTTACTAGTCGATTCTGAATCACCTAAGGCGTATTTTTAATTGCTGATATTCTACAAGATTGTTGATGCCGCTCATAACTGGGAGATGTTACTAAAGGTTGATGCTGTTGACGTTCGGAGACGCTACGAGATGCTGATGCTGTTCACAACCTGGAGATCCTACTAGACTAAGACAAAGGCGTCAGAGTAAGAAATTGGACGAGAAGATGCTTCACCATCAAACAATTTCCATCAATCATTGTCCCTAGTTCTTAGTTACATGTCACACGTCATTCGGCTGTCATTTCAGCCATATGAGTGCAAACCGGTACCAGCCGGCCACTTAGCTGAATAGTTACATGAATCACGGTCATGAGAATGACCGTCATGGAACTGACAGACAGGACGATAGTAACCACTACTATGACAGAAACTATCCTAGAAATCGCAACCGAGGCTCCGGCCGCGGACGTGATCAGACATACAAAGGATCAGTAGTCCAACCGATCCGCCAAGTCTGGCATAATAACCTAATATTATAGTTCTATGGAATTACGTCTCGAGACACATGTCAAGACATCAGTTAAGACACATGTCTCACGTATACTTCCTGATGACACATGTCAAGACACCAGTCAAGACATATGTCATGCTTATAGTTCCAAGAAACGAGTCAAGACACCTGACTCACGTCCAACTAAGGAACATTTCTAAGAAATTCAGGGTACCCTCCAAAGGGTATATCTATTTTGTTGTGCCATGTATTAATCAGGCCATAAGAATTTCAATACCATTATCAGCGCATCAGTGAGAACTGTCACGTTGCCGATGTCACTTTCATTTCTTTCACCATAGTTCATATATTCATGACCATGAAGGACGCCTTTCGTATTCCCACGTATACGAAGGTTTTCCTTCAGCTTAATGATGAGATCCAAGCTGCTAACGCGTTTTCTCGGACAGACACGAGATGAATTTTATCCTAATTATGTACTATGAACAGCACACCATGCTACGATTCATAATTTTGTACAGTAATGTTTAGGATCCTGAATACATTCAGCTTGATTTTCCATCGGGAAAATCTGTACAAATTATCTATGCTTACAAGCATGTGCGTTGTTAGCCATGGTCGCTAAAATTTTCTAGTTGTCAGTAAGACACGACCACTTAAGTCTTTTACGCATAGCCAGTTGATTATTCCAAAATCTTCCCATACATTCCAGAAGAACTTACAAGGAGAAGGACGGTACCATGAGATTATGTGTCGACTATCGTCGGCGTAAACAAATCACCATTCATGACCGTTATTCTCTTCACGTATTGACGACATGTCCAATCAACCGTATAGTGTTAATCACTTTCCCAAGATCGAACTCATGATCATGCTGCCAACAGTGACGAGTGAAAAAGCAGGACATGTCCATGACTGCTATTCGTACACAACTCGGTCATGCTAGATTTATGATTTGAATTAGTCTCATCAATGCTCCAACGGCATTACAAGAATGAGTTTCCATGAACTCATAGCAAATTCATCAGTGTTTTCATTGAGGATAACCTGATTTCCTCTAAGCCTAGAGAAGAACAGGAAGACCTTATATGCACTATGTTGCAAATTCTATGACAAGAGAAATTCTACCCTGGAAAATTTTCCAATATCAATTTTGGTCGATTACAATGACACATTGAATCACATTGATTTCTACGGTTAATCTTACCATGACTCTGCTTATGCGTAAAAGAGAGAACCCTACACTACATTAGGTGTTCTAGAAAATCCTACGCTAGGAGAAGTCTAGATTCAGAGACTCAGAGTTTCGCAACCTTCTATGTATCAAGTTCCTACGAAGCAGGATACAGTTACGTTCATATCTTCATACCTGTTATACAAACAGGCTAAGATAGGACACCAACAGACTGGTATGTTTGCATCATCTGAAATTGTGAATCGAAAAGGGACAAGATCTCCATGGATTTTAGTTACCAGATTACAGCAAACTCAGAAGAAGCATGATGCTATCTGGGTTATTGTCAACAGTTTGATCAAGTCTGCAGAATCCTTACATCCGTACGGATTTCAGAACCAACAGATTTATCGGACACATTCCACGCCAAGGCTCATCCGACCACTTGGTAATCCCTCAGCTATCGGGTCAGACAAAGATTCGTAATTATGCTCCTTATTTACTTCACATCCTTGTTTAAATTTCACGACTTGCTTTCACACTCGCGTTCATGATACTATTCACGTTTATGATGGCATCCCGGCTTACGATTTTACGTTCATTTCGTTCTGGGAAGTTTTGCAAGAACTTGAGAGAACAGACCCAAGTTTAGTATAACTCTCCATCATCAGATAGACGTTTCACGTCATATTCCACGTCTCACCTTGTAGCGTTTGGCGATACCGCCATTATATTCTATGTTCACGATATGTTTCACATATCATGTTCATTCCACGTTCCTCATATCATGATCAAGATATGTTACACGTATCATGGATCACGATATGTTTACTCATACTACACTCGCCATATCTCCACGTAGCACGTTCAAAATTTTTCACGTATCACGTTCAAAAATTTTCACGTATCACGTTCAAAATTTTTCACGTACTAAGTTTCCCTTTGTCTCGCGCATCGTTTCTAGTTAACAGTTAAGTCAGATTGTCTTTCATCGTAACGTTTCAGTTACTCTTACACGATTAATTCTTATTCCCTCGATCGAATTTAGGGGATCTACCTTACGTTGATAACCAAGAACTTCTTCGTATTCCAAGTCAAGGTCAGGAGGACCAAGACTTATCATTCGTGTCAAGATCTTTTGAAGGAACCGTTCCAAGAGGGAAGCCACTTGGAAACGGACAAGTTCATCCGGACTTCTTATCCGTTTTTCTCTTATCGATTAGATATGTCCTTTCAGTCACGTCACGTTCCATGTCTTTTCAAGACATGTCACGTTCCACGTTCCCTTCTACCATGTCACCTTCATTTCCGTTATTTTGCATACCTTTCCAGTCTGATTCGGGTATGTTTCGCTTCCAGTTACGTTATCAATAATTCGGGGACGAATTATTCTTTTTAGGGGGGAAGAGTTATAAAACCCGCATGCTTTTACCATGAATAGTACCCTTAAGATCGTACGTACTAGATTAAAACTTTCCTTTTATAGTACGATTACGTTTACGTGTTAGGATATTACGTATTACGTACGTGTTAGTACACGATAAGTATTTACTACGCACGAGCACGCAATAATTATTTGACAATAATTAATCACGAACATGCGATCATGAAATCACGAACGTAATTAAATCACGAACTATTATTAATTAATTATATATATATATATATATATATATATATATATATATATATATATATATATATATATATATATATATATATATATATATATATATATATATATATATATATATATATATATATATATATATATATATATATATATATATATATATATATATATATATATATATATATATTTATTTATTTATTACGAGCGTAAATAAATATATTAGGTCACGGTAATTATTTAACGAGAACACACAAACGCGAACACAAATAAACACGAACAAACACGTAAAACACGAACACGGGAACACACTTATTAGTTAGACACGGAAAACATTCGGGTTACCCCTTGTGGGCCCCATTACCACGAAATTAAGGGGGAGGATGGGCTTAGCCCATCAATTTTTACTAAAAGGGGGTTAAGGGGAAAAACACTACTCATTTTTTTACAGAAGATTTTATTAAAAACCCTAAAAGTTTTCTTCCTTCTTCTTTGGTTCCTCTTTTGGCCGCCACCCATAAAACACCATGGAGGGGTGTTTGTTTGATTTTGATCTTGGTTTTTGGTGCAAGTGTTCGTGTTTGTTCATCCTTGATCGATCCATGTATTCGGTATACCTTTTAAACCTTTTCTTTGGCTTTAATCTTTTTATAAATTATGAACATGTAATGTTTTTATAAAAACATAATAAGTAAGCATAGATCTAACATGTTTTGGTGTTAAATAAAATCAAAAGGTTGTTTTTAAGGGGTGTTTGTTTGGCCGCAGGCTGCAACCGAACCCGAATGGGTTTCGGCTTGCCAAGCCGACCACCACCAAGACCATATGGTCTTGGTAGGTGCGTGTGGGTCACACGGCAGCAAGGAAACACGGGGTACCCCGAGTTGGTTCGGGGTACGGTGTTGATTTCATGCCCGGTTCATGCTTTTTAGTCTAAATCCGGTTCATGGTTTATGTTTAGTCTTTTTATGTTAATGATCTTAGGTTAAAATTAAATTAATAAAATGATGTGATTAATTTAATAACATGAATTAGGTTATTTAATTATTAATGATCATGAAATTATTTTAACCTAAGTATTTACATATTTAAGACTTATAATTAATTAATTATTTTAAAACCATGGATATAATTAATTAATTAACATGACTTAGATTATATTATTGATATATAATAATACATATTTTAACCTAAGTATTTAACTTATTTAATTAAAAACATGTTATATTTTAATTAAATATTATAACCTATAGTTTAATTAAATTACATGAAATAATTATTAATATACACTATACCATATGACTTAGAAAACAATCATGAAAAACACTTAGGCTTATATACTTAGCTTATTTAACCAGCTTATTTCTAATTATGGAAACTTTCTATTTTTAGAAACTTAATTAAATAAGGCAGCTAATCTATTTATGGAAACCAGCTATTTTTAGAAACTTATTTATTTCAGGCAGCTAATCTATTTATGGAAACTTATTTAATTAAGGTAGCTAATCTATTTATGGAAACTTTCTATTTTTAGAAACTTATCTATTTTAAGCAGTAAATCTTTTTTTGGAAGCTTTCTATTTTTGGAAACTTTCTATTTTTGGAAACTTTCTATTTTTGGAAACTTTCTGTTTTTGGTAACTTTCTATTTTTGGAAACTTTCTATTTTTGGAAACTTTCTATTTAGGGAAACCTGCTATTTTTGGAAAGTTACTTATTATTACACAGTAAGTATAATAACACATGAAATACCAGAAATACTTAATCAGATTAAACAGAATATAAGATTTAACACAGTTTAAGGCTTAAAACAGTAAAACATGGTAAGAACACATAAAATAAGCTAAGACATGACATAAAATCAGCTATGCATTTAGTAAGCAGATACTTATTCATTTACATATTTATGTAGCACTAGTGATTCGGAAGTAGGATTTCTCGCAGTTCGTCTTTCTCGTTCACTGGACATAAGGTACGGATTCTCGTCCTTTCAGTATGGACATTCTTTCCTTATTAGGATTCCCCGTATGCAGCCAACTGTTTTCCCTAGTATATGTTTTATGTGTTTTTGAATTGCTTATGTTTAATTAGAATACCTAAATCCATATACATGCATGACCAGTTTCACCTAGTTATGGAGGTACCATAACCATAACATTAGAGGCACTGATGTTATGACTTCACCACGGCGGAGTGATTGCTCGTGGCGTCCCTTCAGCTTTTGGCCATTTATATTATATTTATCATGTGGGGCGTATGGGTGCATCCTAGTTACATGTTTTTATTCAGGATTACATGGTGAATGTGGTGTGTGCCTTGCATCCTTCACAAGGAGCTGATCCCTCTTACCCAAAACCAGTATATTAAATTAGAGGCAGCCCCTCTAATTTGCATGATGAGGTCACCCCTCCAAGTATTCATGCACGGTGGATTTTCATGACCTATATTGGCTAATGGTAAAATATGATAAACAGTTTTCATAAGATAAACATAAGGCTTTTTAAGCTATAAAACCAGTTTTATGAACATGTTCCGGGTTTTCCAGGACTTATACATTTCCGCTGCTATTAAGTCTTTATTATGCTTAGTCATTCATACTATGTCTATATCCGTGCACTGAGCGTTTTGCTCAGCCGTTACTTTCCTTTCCATGTCCCAAAACAGCAGGTACCCTAGGGAAGACTCGAACATTTGGAGGACGTGCATAGGATGGAAGCTGCTAGAGACTTCTTTTCCTTTTTTCCTTCATATACTTATGCTTGTTTAGTCTTTCATTCATTTCTTTTGGCTTTATTATGTTTTGGGCTTATGTTTGGGAACTGATGTTTGATTACGGTTTTCCCTATGGTCATGTATGTTTTAGTACATTTACCTTGCATGCTTTGATGACACGTCATAATTACGCGTGACATTCCATTTATCAAAATGGGGTGTTACACAATTTGTACCATCCATTTTGTTGCAAAAAAATTAGGGATTTTTTCTAGGGTTTACGACTATTGATCAAGTCAGGGGTGGATATGGTAGTGGTTACGGAGGGAAATGAAAAGTCAATGTGTGTCTGTATTAATTGTAGGGTGGTAGTAGCTAGCTTTAATAAATAAAAAAACCTGAAAGGACCATATTGCCCCTCTACCAACACGACTAAACAAAACAAAGTAACGACAATCCAAAATAGGGAGGATCATTGTTACTAGTTTGAAAATTGGAGATTGCCAATGTATTTAAATTGAAATTT
Source organism: Glebionis coronaria (assembly GCA_025667525.1). Lineage (NCBI taxonomy): Eukaryota > Viridiplantae > Streptophyta > Magnoliopsida > Asterales > Asteraceae > Glebionis > Glebionis coronaria. The sequence continues at coordinate 495,847 of JANFOE010000526.1, forward strand.
GGACGAAACGTGATGTTTGGTATAAATCATAGGGACGAAACGTGTAATATTTTCTAAAAAATATTACTAACAATAAAAAATACAAACAAATTATCTAAATTAATACTAGCATAGTATCTACGCGATACGAAGACAGACACCATATGATTAATCAGAAAATAATAAAAGAAAATGATTTCGATTAGTTACAGTTCACTCATTTTTATAAGTTGTAGTTAGTTCATTTTCAGACGGTTTTTATTTAAAAGAAATACCAAACTAGTCTCTTGCACAACCTTTTTACGAAACTAGACCAAATTTTAACACTTTATCAAAATTAACCATGATGCATAGACATGTGCATCACGACGTACAAGCTTCATGCATCAAGCTTATTAGTATGTATTATGACGCGTAATTAATGGTGCACCACCAAATCCAATGTTAATTTGGTATGCATCATGGTGCATAAGCAAACAGATATGAATCGCGACGCATAACCTTGTGCATCACGGTTACTTTCCTAGTAAATTAAACTAGGCGCATAAATATTGTACATCGAGGTGCACAATGCATCACAGTGCATAAACATAGATGCATCACGACGTATAACGTTGTGCATCACGGTTCACTTTTCTAGTAAATTGAACTAGGCGCATAAACATCGTACATCAAGGCGCACAGTGCATCACGGTGCACAAACTTAGATGCATCACAACGTATAACTTTGTGCATCAAGGTTCCCTTTGCTAGTAAATTAAACTAGACCCATAAACATTGTGCATCAGGCGCACAATGCATCACAGTGCACAAATATAAATGCATCACGACGCATAACTTTGTCTATCACGGTTCACTTGCTAGTAAATTTAACGAGACTCACGAATATTGTGCACCACGGCGCATAACGATTTAAAAAATGCATCATGGTGCATAGCTAGTGGCGCACAATATCTAATATGCGACATGATTTATAGTCCTCGGATGTTACACATGTCTTCCATCTGACAATCATTTTCAAAAGTCCATTTTGGTAAAAGTTTCATGCGCCGACCACTTTTGTCCTAAAAGGTCAAAAAGACCATTTAAGAAAATTTCTCTTTTATTTACTCTCCGAACAGGTGATTACTCATGTTTTTTGTTAAATTCGTTTTTGAACGGATTTTATAGAAATACGCTTTTAACTTTTGTTTAATATGAATATACAATTTAGTAATTGGTGTATTCATTATATTAATTAGTATTAAGTATTAAACATTAACATTATTATTTTATTAATTATTACGTATTAATACGAGTGTTAATTATTATCTATTAATTAATATTAATATGAGTATTAAATTATGAGATTTTATATATTGTTATTTTAATTTTATATGCTTGTTTTGATTGTACATATTACATTAGTTGATGTAAGTTGAATTTTCAAGTATTTTATAATTAAAATGCCTAAATACTTCATATGTAGTATAGATAGTTATAAGTTTTGATGCACGTACATGTTTTAAATATAAATAAAGTTAATTGTTTGGTAAATGTGATATGGATATATGAAAATTTTCTCGTTGTAATTGTGATATGCATGTGGTCTCACATAGAATTTCATTATGCACTAATATCCGTGTGTAAATAGTTTTCATATATTTTTATGTTTAAGATATAATGTTTCGAGAGGATAAAGATTAAGGAGTATTTGTTTGTTTTCTAAAGTTATTGGAAAAATATGAAATATTAAAAGTTTTACATAATTACTTTTAATTAATTTAAAACTTAACCACTAAAATTTTATCAATTAAAATATGTTTTTGAAGTTTTTATTTTTCGTAAATTTATAACCTATATTTTTATGTTAATGTTTTCTCTGGCAAATTCCTTCACCAACTTTTCACGAATTTTATTTTTTTTTTAGCAAATTTGAATATAAAGTAGTTTTTATTATGTATAAAAAGCTAAAAAAATATTAATAATAAGAAGAAAAATTAATATTTTGGACATATGAAATCCTTATAAAATGTTTTTTTTAATATACAAAGAGAGTAAAATGAATAAGTGGTATATGTGATTTTTATTAAGTAGTGTATAAGTGTTATGGCCGTGAGAATGTTCTTTTGGCGATTACGTAACAAATATTTATATGGAAAATTCTTGAAATGCCCCAATGTTACACTCATTTTCCTAAAATGCATTAACCAAATGAAAATTTCCCAAAATGTCTTATGTAACTTATGCAACCTATGCAAATTATACGATTTTTCCAAAAAAAGAAAAAAAAATTAAAAATTTTCCTAAATTTTTTCCATTTTTGAAAAAGTCGCATAAGTATAGTTGATGAAACTTTATGTCAGGAAGTAATCCATTGAGTTGTTCATCGATTTGTTTATGAACCATAACTTTGATCTCGTCAACGGTATATGAAAGAAAACACGTCATTTGATTTTTGAAGTTGTGTGTGAAAATATTAAAAGTTAAGAAGTATCGATAGATAGTTGTGTATAAAAATATTATATGTGAAAATGTGGTATTTATAAATAAAGAAAAAAGGAATTATTTATTTATTTATTAAACTTAAAAAAAAGGTTTAGAATTTGATAGCTTTGTTGTGAAAATTAATCTTGGCTATGTTTGGCAAGAGCTTTTCTAAAACTTTTATAGAGCTGTTAGCTTTTTTGTTAAAAAAATAATCTAATAGTTCCGTTTGGCACAACAATTTTTAAGAGCTGTTAGCTTTTTATTTTAAACAAATAGCTCTTAAATAAAAAGCTGATTCATACAGCTTTTTAAATTTACAAGAGCTGTTAGAGATGTAAATTACTGAAATAACCTCCAACCATATTATAATTTATTTAAATTTGTCCTTTTAAGTCATTTTACATCTTAATTTTACAGTTAACAGCTAATATACCAAACACATTTATTAAAATTAATAGCTTTTTAGTAAACAGCTTACAGTTTACAGTTAACAACTTACAACTTACAGTTAACAGCTTACAGCTATTTTTGCCAAACATAGCCTATGTAAATCATTGAAGAAAGAAAATTGATGAGATATTCGAGTCAAATCTTGCCAAAAGTCGTCATTCGTGATGCAATCACGTACTGACCACATGTTGCGAAAAATGTACGCTACGATTCTACGAAAAGTATATTCAAAAAGTACAAACTAGCTTATTAGGCTGGGGGGAGTGGTGCAAAAAAGACACGGGTGGGATACATGTGGCAAAAAGCCACGCGTGGGTTGCTATGAACCCCACTATCCCACCTCAAAAATTCACGCGTAGGTTGTGGTTCCCAGAGAAAAAAAGTCGCTACAGGTGAGTTTCTCACCATTCACACTACCCCAAATCTTTCTTTTTCATTCCCATTTTATTTCTATATAATCCTTATTTTCACTTCTTTTTTTTCATATCTCTCATTTCATCTTTCTCTCAATAAAAAAAATCATCTTGTCTAAATTCTAAATTTTTAGCATGGAAAACATTGATGAATATACATTTATGTACCCCGATCTAATGATCGAAGATGAAGAAACTTTGATGAATAGCCCTCGTGTCCGGTTGCTAGCAAAAGCGATGGCGTTTTTTTGAAATAGACGATAAAAAGTGTCTAGAAACCCGGTTAATCGAGATCGTTATGGTGCCCATGATCGTTTACTTGCCGCGTTTTTCACTGACAACCCGATGTACGACGAACGTGCATTCCGAAAGACATATCGAATGGATCGATCACTTTTCAACGATATAGTTACGGCTGTAACTACACATGATCCTTACTTTAATTCAAATATCGACTGTACCGGAAGAGAAGGCGTTGCTCCATTGGTGAAATGCACTTCTGCAATTCATCAATTGGCATACGGCATTGTTCCAGCCTTTTTAGATGAATATCTGCAAATCTCTAAAAGAACTTTACGGGAAAGTCTTGATCATTTTTGTTCTGCTATAAGGGCGATTTATGGGCCAGGATATCTGAGAAAACCCACGGTGAGTGATGTTGAATTACTATATCAACATCACGAAAGGAAGCACAGTTTCCCTGGGATGCTAGGAAGTCTAGACAGTACGGGCTGAGAGTGGTTTGGTTGTCCGTACGCCCATAAAGGGCAATATGTTAGACGTGATCACGGATCGAATCCGTTCATTTTGTTGAAAGCTATTGCGTCGGAAGACTTGTGGATATGGCATGCTTCCTTGGTGTTTTGGGTCTAATATCGACATCAATGTGTTATATACTTCCCCTTTGTTTAACGATTTGAAAACAGGACGAGCATCAGAGGTTCCTTTTACGGCTAACGGCGTTAATTATCCATTTGGATACTATCTTACTGACGGGATATATCCCGAATTAGCTCCACTTGTTAAGACGATTCCAGAACCATCTAACGATGACCACAGTCGAATATTGTATAAGCAGAAGCAAGAATCGGCAAGGAAGGATGTGGAACGCGCGTTTGGTGTTCTGAAAAAGAAATGGGCCATAATCGCCAATCCAGCACGTGCTTTGAAGAAAGAAAGACTTGTTAATATGATGTATGCATGCATCATAATGTATAATATGATTCGTAAACACAAAGAATATGCGATAAGTCCCAAATGGTTCCGAGGAGAAGCACAACAACCGGACGATCTGGTACGAAGCATGGAAGAAATTCATGCTGTTATGGGATACATCAGATCATCTCAAGTGCATCAAAATCTTCGATCAGATTTAATCCAGCACTTGGCTAATAATGCCTAATATTTTTAATGTTTGTATTTACCCGCGTGTATCGTTTTTTAATTTGATGGAATAAAAGTATGTATTTTATAAATAAATTAAATAAAAGTGAGAGTGGAAAGATGAGGTGATGGTGGGTTTTTTTTCCTTAAGAACCCTGAAAGTTGAGTTTTGAGTGAGTTAGTGAGAGGAAAGAGAAAATTGAGGTGGAGCTGACGTGACGATGGGATTTAACTTACCACTCCCCGTAGCCTTACCTTCAATATCAAATGAGAATAATAAGTTTAAAAAAAATGATAATAATAAAAAAATTGTATAATATTTTTTATTTAGTAAAATAAAATATTTAATGAAGATTTCATTTGTCTAAAAAATTAATTTTCTTTTATTTAATAATATGTTTTTAAAATTTAAAATAATAAAAACTAATTTATTTTTAAATTTAGCTAAAAAAAAATTTTTAAAAGTAAAAATCTAGTAAAAAAATTTGATGGAGAAAAATATATTATTAAATAGTCTATGTCAAATTTATAAAAAATAAACTTCAACAAAAAAGAGTCAATTAATAAACACTAATGGTAATAATTTTTAAAAATAAACAAATACTCTTTACAGTTTATACCTTATAACTTTTATATCTTAACTATACAAAATTATAAAATCTATTTAAATTCTAATATCACAATTACAAAATGCTAAACACATGACTCATAACTAATATTAAATTAACTAGTACTAAGTAGGGGTGACAAACGAGTCGTGTTAGTGCTGACCTGTTCGGGTTCACGGGTTGACGTGTTATTATAACATTTACCCAAACACGACTCATTTAATAATCGTGTCACGAATTACAACCCTAACCCGCACCTGCATAACACGTGTAACCTATTTGTGACCCGTTTAACCTGTTTAAGTAAATAGGTTAGTAATTAAAATAGTTGGTGGCTCATTGATTAAACTAAATTCTATGAAAAAAATGATATAAGGATATAAAAAATGATAAACATAACGTATAAAATAATTATGAAACACTTCTAATGATGTATGAGTTATAATCGTCATTTATTTCAATTAAGTACATATAAAATACATTTAACACAAATACAACATAAAATTGAGGTTATATATTTTATTTTTAGATGCTTCTATATATTTAAACAGGTTCACGTATCGACCTGTTTAATACTACCCCCGTCTCAAAATAAATGTCCATGTTTGATTTTTAAAGTCTTTTTTGTGCAACTTTGACCTTAATTATATTTGAGTGTGTTATATAATACTTAATGTAAAATATATGAATCGATAGAGTTTTAAATGTATTTTCATTGATATAACTTTTATTAAGTATTATATAACACAAATAAACACATTTACGGTTAAAGTTTTAGAAAAAAAGACCGAAAAAATCAAACCGTATACTTATTTTGTGACGGAGAGAGTACTTATTTAACCCAAACACGACCCATTTATTAAACGGGTTATATGAGTTGACCTGTTTTTGACCCGAACCTGCTTATCTGTAACCCAAATCTATTTAACTTCATGTCGAATTCGTATTGTTAATCGTGTTATGTCGATAATTGCCACCTTTAATATTTTTTTTGAACGGCAGTTTGGTGCAGCGGAGTATCTTGCGTGCCACCGAGGCACCAAGTCTCTCAACCTGAGTTCGAATCATCTCACGAAGAGAATATCAACCTTCATGCTAGCCATCCAGTTTCCCATTAAGGGGCTTCAAGGCATTGCGATGGGATTCAAACCCGGCTGCCAATTCTGGGAAAATCCCCCACATAGGGAATAACAGTAGTCGAACCCCTGACCTCCCCATATGGAGACTATAACCAAAGCATTACTTGAATTACATTTATTTGTCGTAATTCAAATGCATCGTAATATATTCCTCGCTTAAGATGAGATGCAAATACATAAATTAGATATATTTCATCAAGTAAAGCTAATCTTATGTATTTTTCATCATGAACATATTAAATATGTTGCTAGTATTAGTTTGCACTTAAATCAAGTCATTGCATATCAAATATATAATTATATTATTTTTTATATTAGTCAAATCGGATTATTTAGATTTAAATTCTAACTCAAGTTAATAGTATTAATCTAACTAACCCATATTGAAAATCGAGTCGTGTATCGAGTATTAAAATTTTGTATAACTCAAATTTTGGTTAACGTGATTGACTCGAATAATTTTTTTTTAATTTCTATTTCAAAAGAGTGAAAAGATGTTTTTTAATATTTTACCAATATTCGGTTTGACCTGAACCCAAGTCAATCAGACTCGAATAAACCCGACCTGATTAAACCCGAACCCGACTAATACGAGTTGATACAAAATCAAATTTGAATATTTTATTTTTAACCTCGACCTAAATTAAACTCAATCAAACCCGACCCGATTCTCAACCTAATCCAGACTATTTGTACAACATATATCCCATTGAAATCAAGCAATATAAATTTTAGCCGTGTGCATTCAAATTCGACACGATCCTCATATGATTATCGCACAATAAATATCTAACTTCGTTTGCGCATATACAAACTTCGATTTGATACCTCAATCATTATAATCAAAAGCAAATTGCTTTCGAGCAACACTACTTTAATTTTCAACACATGTAACATCGAATAAGTGGATATCTACATCAAAATGTTTGCTACTATATTTTTTCTCCTTTTATTTGTGAATATTTGATTAGCCTTTTCATGGAGTAATTGAATTTTAGCTAACTCCAGCGCAGTATTACTTTGTTGGAAAAATTGATGGCTGCATGGACAGATCTAGAGGGGTTCTCGTGAATGTCCGAGATATGTATATATTTTTTCTATGTAGTTATATTTTGAAGAAAGATCGATTTTTCCTAAATGTGTTTTAAATGCACCCAATTAATAGAAATTTGCTTTTATTATTCGTTATAATCCACTTTTTAAATTTCTCATATTACGGCTTATTTCTCATATTACGGCTTATAAAAGTTTGTGCATATAATTATATTTCGTTCTAGCTTTATCCTTAGATGGCTGCCTGTATATATATGTTTGGGCAACATCTCTTACAAAAAAGAGGGATGTCGCAAACCTTTATAACAATCAGACATAGTAGGAACCCATGGCTAAACTAAGAAGTTGGGATATGGTGTTTTATCACTCAAGCCATAGGCAAAACGTCACCTCTACGACGCTAAGACTCACACCGTGTGTGACGTTATAGGATTTGGCGTCGTAGTTGCCAGCCCAAAATGGTGGCCATAACGCGAGCCCACGACGCAATAACTGTACCGTGGCTCGCGTTGTGGTCTCGCGCCGTGAGTTTTATTTTTTATTAATAGTGGGGCCACTATAACATCAAAAAGCCATTTTTTTTAGCGTTATGAGGATTTTGGCGTTATAAGATGGGTTACTAACGTGACATACACTTTTTTCACTATATAATCATACGGCTCCGCGGTGCACCTTGTGCTCTAACAATCGAATATGATGCAGAGTATGACAAATGGCTTATTTTGTATGATTAAAGTAGTACAAAAAGTTATATAAACATGCAAGTTAGTCCAAAACTACACATGATAATTAGTGGGCTTAAAAGCCCATATCTTGGATTCGAAAGCCATGTTGACTTAATGTCTTTTGTTGGCATATTTGAAAAGTTTGAAATCCAAATTGGAATAATATTAGGATTTTTTTTTGAACAAATAATATTAAGGATTTGAGATATGGGTAATAATAGAGTCCTATACCAATTGGAATTCTGAAAGAGCCTATATAAACCCCAATAATCAATAACTTTAACATACTTTTCATTCATTAAGGTATTAGTCGATCTTTCTTTCCTTTGAATATCATTATCATCGTACCTTGTTTTGTGTTTGTTAAAAGGTAGTATGAAGCTTTTTGTCGAGACCGAGTGTGGCAAAACCATCACACTAGAGTTGCAAAGCTCAGGAACGACGGTTAGAAACGTGAAGGCGTTAATTGAATCCATGGAAGGCATCCCTCAGGATCAGCACATCCTTACCTTTGACGTAGGCCGTCATAAGGAGCTTGAAGATAAACGGACCCTTGCTGACTACAACGTTCAATCTGGAACCACTCTCCTTCTTCTTACCCGTCTTCCTGGCCAGCTTGCTCATTCTGATTGTTTGACAAAGGTTTCCTTTGTTCTCCGCAGTTGGAACTAGGTTTTGTTGGAAAATGTTTTGCAAAATATGATTTTTGCAATACTTTGGACATAAATTTATATATGTATATGTTATATATATTCATAGTACTTAGTAGCTTTGCGTTCTCCTCGAAGAGAGCTTCGCAGCGAGCTAAAGTATGTCCAATATGGAGTTAATATGAATGAGATATCGTGTCTCAAAGTGAGTCACGTGAAACACAATATTTGGAAAAATATTTGTCCCACATCGCTTGAAACATGAAGTGAAAACATGTTTATAAGGAAATCCTAGTTTCTACCCTACAATATTCATTTGTGGGTTTTTACTCCCACGCCTACGCGCGCGCAGGGGGGGGTGCAGAAAGTGAGATTTCTAGGCCAAAAACGGGTTCGAAGCTACTGAACTTGTGCACGAGCGCGCGACCTGCGGACACGAATGCAGCTCCGAAAACTGGCTTGGGTGCGGGCAGATTTCGGTATCTTTTTTGCTGCGAATTCGATTTATTTTTCTAGAAAATTCTGTTACATCTATTTTAGGAATAGATACAGAAACATAATATTTTGTGTTACAAAGACAGACAGGAAATCTGTTTTAGTTATAACAGATTTTCCTGACTGTGGTATATATTTTCTTTGAGAACAAGTAAAGTTTTCAGGATAAATATACCTCATTCTCATTCAGTTTTCACATCAGAAAAACGCAGCTTTTCATACTCCATTACCAGACGATTTTTCAGCAGTTCTCGATCAGAAACGCAGAAGGCTTCCGTGATCTTTCAGGCAAGTTTGTCTAGTCCGGCTGTACAACAGCTTTGGACGTTGTACCCTGGGAAACAGACGGCGAATCTGTTTTAAGGGAAGCGTGTTAAACACGTGCCTCGTCTTAGTTTTACTGCTTTCAATTTTATTTGTTATTTAATTCTGTTCTTTGTTTTCTGTTAATTTTATTATTGTTTTAATAAAAGTATACATCGTTTCCCACAATCTTAAAACAGATTCTGTTTAACAGAATTAAAACTTTTATTAAATCGGATTAATAATTTTATCAGATTTATTATAAACTGTTTCTGTCGAAACCAGGATTGAGTTTCACTGGAATCAGTTTTAATTTTACAGATTTTAATTAACAGTTAAGGTTTTTTTTTAGCAGTTGTTCTAATCAGTTTATTGAAACCAAGATTGTGTTTCTGTTAAACTGATACGTTTGATAATTACATCTGATTCATTGAAACCAGGATTGAGTTTCTTTGAAGCAGATCCACTATAAGTATATAGAGATCACGATTGAATTTCTTATATACAGATTTATAACAGTTGTCTAACTGTTTGTGTTTTGATCTTGTTTGATCTTTCAGGATGTCTACCAGTACTCCTGTAACTCCTGTAACTCCTGTAACTCCTGCAACTACTACTGTGAATGTAACTGGTGCGCCAGTTCCCCACACAGTTGCTAATCATGCTGAAAAACCAGAAAAATTCAATGGACAGAATTTTAAGAGGTGGCAGCAGAAGATGTTCTTCTATCTCACTACTTTGAACCTTGCGAAGTTCTTAAAGGAGACTGTACCTCAGGTGGAACCTCCTAAAGAAGGTGTACCCGAAAATCAACAAGCCGTGCAAGCTGTTGAAGCATGGAAACATTCAGACTTCTTGTGTCACAACTATATTCTGAATGGTTTGGTGGACTCTTTGTACAATGTGTACTGCAAGACTAAGACTGCCAAAGAATTATGGGAGTCGTTGGAACGCAAGTACAAAACTGAGGATGCTGGTACAAAGAAGTTCGTGGTAGCTCGCTTTTTGGATTACAAGATGGTTGATTCAAAGAGTGTGATAACTCAGGTTCAAGATCTGCAGGTTTTGCTACACGACATTCATGCTGAGGGTATGACTTTGAGTGAAACTTTTCAAGTTGCTGCTATCATTGAAAAGTTACCTCCAAGCTGGGTAGAATTTAAAAACTACTTGAAGCATAAGCGAAAGGAGATGACTGTTGAAGACTTGGTTGTTCGTCTTCGTATTGAAGAGGATAACAAGCTGGCTCAGAAAAACACTTATACACCTGATTCTGCCAAGGCAAATATGGTTGAGCATGGTTCGTCTTCTTCAAAGTCTAAAGGCAAGAGCTTTGGAAAAGGGAAGAATGACAAGAAGAGCAAAGGGAAGTCTGAGTACCTTGCTCCTAAGGCTGGAATTGCGAAGCAGAAGTTCCAAGGAAATTGCTTCAACTGTGACAAGCCAGGTCATCGTGCTGCTAATTGCAAAGCGCCAAAGCGGGTGACTCCACGCGAGGCTAATATGGTGAATGATAATGTGGACATGATTGCTATGGTGTCTGATGTCGTTACCATGATCTCTGAAGTTAACCTGGTAGGTTCTAATAATAATGATTGGTGGGTTGATACTGGGGCAACCCGTCATGTGTGTGCTGACAAGAGTATGTTTCACTCTTTCAGAGCGGTTGACAATGGAGAGAAGCTGTACATGGGCAACTCTGCAACTGCTGATATCAAGGGCGAAGGAGATGTTATTTTGAAGATGACATCCGAGAAAGAGCTCAAGTTGACTAAAGTCTTGTATGTTCCGGAGATTCGCAAGAATCTTGTGTCCGGATGGCTTTTGAATAAGTTTGGTTTTCGTCTTGTTTTTGAGTCTGATAAAGTTGTAATTTCTAAGAATCAAATGTATGTTGGTAAGGGGTATGCCTTGAATGGTATGTTTAAGCTCAATGTAATAGTTGTTAAGAGTGATATCAATAAAATGAATTCTTCTGCTTACTTGATTGAGTCTTCTAATGTGTGGCATGGCCGTCTTGGACATGTTAATTTTAATTCAATGCGTCGTTTGATTAAATTTAATGGCATACCAAATTTTCATATTGATTCAAATTATAAGTGTGAAACTTGTGTCGAAGCCAAACTTACAAGATCATCTTTCAAATCGGTTGAACGGAAAACCGAACCACTTGATATGATACACACAGACATATGTGATTTGAAATCACTACCCACAAAAGGTGGCAACAAGTACTTCATCACGTTTATTGATGATTGCACAAAGTACTGCTACGTTTACTTGTTGAAAAGTAAAGATGAAGCTATAGACAAGTTTGTTCTATACAAAACCGAAGTTGAGAATCAACTTGGTAGGAAAATCAAGGTTGTACGAAGTGATAGAGGAGGTGAATATGTGTCTCCTTTTGCTGATCTATGTGCGAAACATGGAATTAGACATGAGTTTACTGCTCCTTATTCACCTCAGCAAAACGGTATTGCCGAAAGGAAGAACCGTACCTTGAAAGAGATGGTTAATGCCATGTTGTTAAGTTCTGGTTTGAGCCGGGACATGTGGGGGGAAGCCATTCTAACGGCTACTTATCTTTTAAACAAGATACCTCGTAAGGATAAAGAGGAAACCCCATATGAACTGTGGATGGGAAGAAAACCATCATACCAGTACTTACGAGTGTGGGGGTGTCTAGCCAAGGTAGCTGTGCCGACACCTAAGGCCCAAACGATTGGACCTAAATCTGTGGATTGTATATTCATTGGATATGCTAAGAATAGCAGTGCGTATCGTTTCATTGTGCATGATTCGAAAAATCCTGATATACACAAGAACACAGTTATGGAATCAAGGAATGCGTCTTTCTTTGAAAACATATTTCCTTGTTTAAAGAAGGAAAATGGAAGCACATCTAGAATAGATGATGCAGTTGTCCAAGATAAGAGACAACGAGATGATGATGATCTCCAAGATGAGAGACAAGATCAACCCGAGGAAGAAGAGGTTGAACCTAGAAGAAGCAAACGGGCGAGAACCGAGAAATCCTTTGGACCCGATTTTGTCTCTTTTATGGTAGAAAATGAACCTACTTCTTATCAAGAAGCTGTAAATTCCTCGGAAGGACCTCGATGGAAAGAAGCGATTAATAGTGAAATAGAGTCTATTTTACAAAATCATACTTGGGAGCTCGTGGATTTACCTCCTGGTTGTAAACCACTAGCCTATAAATGGATCTTCAAGAAGAAGATGAAAGCTGATGGCACCATTGATAAGTACAAAGCAAGATTGGTGATCAAAGGTTTTAGACAACGCGAAGGTCTAGATTACTTTGATACATATTCGCCTGTTACGCGAATAACTTCTATTAGGATGATTCTTGCTATTGCCGCATTAAGAAATTTAGAAGTTCACCAAATGGATGTGAAAACGGCTTTTCTAAATGGAGATTTAGAAGAAGAAATATACATGAACCAACCCGAGGGTTTCATGGCTCCTGGACAAGAGAGCAAAGTTTGTAGGCTTGTTAAGTCATTATATGGCTTAAAGCAAGCTCCAAAACAATGGCATCAAAAATTTGATCACGCCATGCTAGAGGGTGGATTCAAAATTAATGAATGCGACAAGTGTGTTTATGTCAAAGACACGAATAGTGGATATGTAATCTTGTGTCTTTATGTTGATGATATGCTTATCGTTGGCAGTAACGACAAGATGATCAAGTCTACTAAAGACATGTTGAAATCGAAGTTTGACATGAAAGATATGGGTTTGGCTGATGTGATCCTTGGAATAAAGATCATACGAACTCATAGTGGAATTGCATTAAGTCAAGCACATTACGTGGACAAAATTCTCAATACTCATAATGCGGGGGATTCCGGCCTAGCTAGAACTCCAATTGACACCAGTTTGCATCTATCTAAAAATAGAGGCGCAGGTGTTGCCCAATTAGAGTATTCAAGAATTATTGGCATGTTAATGTATTTGATGACTGGTACCCGACCTGACTTAGCATATGCTGTTAGCAGGCTGAGTAGATATACTAGTAATCCAAGTGATGCACATTGGAAAGCTATGACTAGGGTACTTCATTACTTGAGATACAGTCGTGATTATGGACTGAATTATGCTAGATATCCATCTGTTATTGAAGGATACAGTGATGCAAATTGGATATCTGACATAAAGGATTCTAGATCAACCAGTGGATATGTGTTTACACTGGGAGGGGCCGCTATATCTTGGAAGTCTTCCAAGCAAACTGTAATAGCTAAGTCCACGATGGAATCAGAATTTATCGCGTTAGATAAATGCGGAGAAGAGGCGGAATGGCTACGTCAATTCGTAGAGGACATACCCAGGTGGCCTAAACCGGTAACGGCCATTAGTATACATTGTGATAGTCAATCGGCAATTGGCAGAGCTCATAGCACAATGTATAATGGAAAGTCTAGACATATCCGTCGTCGACATAATTCGGTACGACAACTACTCTCAACAGGAGTTATCTCAATTGACTATGTGAAGTCAAAGGATAACATTGCGGATCCGCTTACGAAAGGCTTAAGCAGAGAGTTAGTTAGTAAGTCGTCTAAAGGAATGGGACTAAAGCCCTTGAAGGAATGAGTTTCTATGAAGGAAAACCTAACCCAGTTGACTGGAGATCCCAAGATCTGGGTTCAATAGGACAACCTAATCATAGAAATGTGGGGGAAGTCACGTCAATGTGGGGGAGTTACTTAATAAAATAACTTTCCTAGTCCATTCCTAGAACAATGTGACTTGTTGAGAGGTTAAACATATGGCTTAATGATTCAGGATGAAATCATAAAGCATAATGATTCAAGATGAAATCATAAAACATATGTTTTTAATGATTCAAGATGAAATCACCTATGTGAGAGAGAAGTGGGGTCGCTTCGAAGGAAATTGTGGGGGCGCAATTTCTAAGAGCTCTTGCAGAACCAGGCGAGTGTTCATGACCATAACGAACACGACTATGAGGACTTGACAAGGTCAGGGAGAGTCTTGTGTGAGTGTGTATTGTCGTCTACGTAAACAGAGGCTGAGTTCAAGGACATCGCGTCTACTCAGATCTAGGAGACTAAGTGCATCTCACAAGGGAAGGTTCAAAGGGTTACACCTACCTATCCTATGCAGGACTTAACCGCAGAAATTTTGCCGAAACTTTCGTGTGTTTTCGACCGATTCCCATTCATGTGGGGGATTGTTGGAAAATGTTTTGCAAAATATGATTTTTGCAATACTTTGGACATAAATTTATATATGTATATGTTATATATATTCATAGTACTTAGTAGCTTTACGTTCTCCTCGAAGAGAGCTTCGCAGCGAGCTAAAGTATGTCCAATATGGAGTTAATATGAATGAGATATCGTGTCTCAAAGTGAGTCACGTGAAACACAATATTTGGAAAAATATTTGTCCCACATCGCTTGAAACATGAAGTGAAAACATGTTTATAAGGAAATCCTAGTTTCTACCCTACAATATTCATTTGTCGGTTTTTACTCCCACGCCTACGCGCGCGCAGGGGGGGGTGCAGAAAGTGAGATTTCTAGGCCAAAAACGGGTTCGAAGCTACTGAACTTGTGCACGAGCGCGCGACCTGCGGACACGAATGCAGCTCCGAAAACTGGCTTGGGTGCGGGCAGATTTCGGTATCTTTTTTGCTGCGAATTCGATTTATTTTTCTAGAAAATTCTGTTACATCTATTTTAGGAATAAATACAGAAACATAATATTTTGTGTTACAAAGACAGACAGGAAATCTGTTTTAGTTATAACAGATTTTCCTGACTGTGGTATATATTTTCTTTGAGAACAAGTAAAGTTTTCAGGATAAATATACCTCATTCTCATTCAGTTTTCACATCAGAAAAACGCAGCTTTTCATACTCCATTACCAGACGATTTTTCAGCAGTTCTCGATCAGAAACGCAGAAGGCTTCCGTGATCTTTCAGGCAAGTTTGTCTAGTCCGGCTGTACAACAGCTTTGGACGTTGTACCCTGGGAAACAGACGGCGAATCTGTTTTAAGGGAAGCGTGTTAAACACGTGCCTCGTCTTAGTTTTACTGCTTTCAATTTTATTTGTTATTTAATTCTGTTCTTTGTTTTCTGTTAATTTTATTATTGTTTTAATAAAAGTATACATCGTTTCCCACAGGTTTCGCATGTTTATGCAATTTGTGTGTCTGTCTACCCTTCATAGTTCACGAAAATTAGGTTTTTTTTTTGTGCTATCGCATCTTTTGATATTAGTCGTCACATTCTCTTTTCTGTGCTATTAGGGCTTTTCGTTCGTTATGTGTTTGTTCAACATGCTTGGATACAACTATATTTATTGTTTCTTTTTTTTTTTTTTTTTTTTTTTTTAGTGTTTGCTCTCAAATAACGAACAATAATCCTTGTTACTTGCGGTTTGTTTACATCCTTAGTTTTGTGATCAACTGATTTTCAAGGCCTCATAGGGTTTTGCATATTACTTTAGCCATATGTACTATACTTTTTCGAGTTGAGTAGTTTTGTTATTGTACGATGGGCGCGGTTCCTGTTTATGTTGTATGTACCTTGAACCAATATGTTCCGAAAATTCATTTATTAGTAAAAGAATAAAGAAATTTGCTCTTTGGAATTGTGTTTGTATTTTCATTATACAGATGCAAATCTTCGTTAAAAGCCTCTTCGGTAAGACAATCACTCTCCAAGTCGAGAGCTCAGACACCACCATCGCTAATGTGAGGACGAAGATCAAGGAAACAGAAACCATCCCTCTGGATCAGCAGAGGCTCAATTATGCAGGGTGTGAGCTCCAGAGTCGACGTACCGACAGGGACTATGACATTCCTTTTCAGAATCGTATCCAGTACCGACAGGGACTATGACATTCCTTTTCATCTCATATATAGCGAGTACTTTCAAGTACGATTTAAGTGTATCAACATGAAACTCGCATAAATGTAAGGTTATTATATATATAGGATATAGACATGCAAGCAGTGACGGATCCACGTTACGAGTTACGACTTTGGTATGCCATGGCCAACCCAAAATTCGAACACAAGTGCATCAGTGCATGACTGCGATGAAACCAATAACCAAGTGCTCATGATGTGTACCATACTAGTTTTTCATCACATGAGACAGATTGCTCAGCCATTTGAAAAGAAAACTGATAGTCCAAACTGTAGGATTCGGTCCCCTTGAAACCGGACTCACGCCCGCGATGCACCAATCAAAACGGCAGTTGGGTTTTTCGCTTTGTATATTAAAATTGGGGAAAAACTGAATACATTCTATCATAGATAACATGCTTATATATAGCCTACCAAACCCAACGTGTATACCTAGTCTACCTAGAAACCAGGTAACTACCCAACATGCATATCACTTACATAAAACTTGGTCTAACCTAGACTAGTTCCCTACATGATCTTTTAACATATATCTAATTCAAATACGTAATTAACTAAAATACTTGAATACTAAAATACTAAAACCCCTCAGTCAAGATTATATCCAACATTCACCCCTTTAATCTTGACTCTTCACTGACTTAGTTTCTTTCTGGGTTTCACGATCTTGCCACATCGAACTCACTTTCCTGTTCTAAAAAAAACAGTTCCTTGCTATGTTTCTTGCTACCGTCCTTGCTAATATTCTCTTGCTATAGAATCTTGCTACATGTTGTTGCTACATGCTCTTGCTTATCGATTCATGCTTGCCGACTCTTTCTTGCCGACCCTTTTGCTTTCCAACTCTTGCTTGACGACTCTTGCTTGCCGACCCTTGCTTGTCGACTCTTGCTTATCGACCCTTGCTTGTCGATCCTTGCTGGTGGAACCTTGCTTGTCGACCCTTGCTTGTCGACTTTCTTGTTTGCTACTTGCTACAAACATGAAACATTCAACTTGCTTCGATTGCCTCGCCTGCTACTTGCTACAAACAATGTGGCAACCTTCTTGCTTGCTACTTGCTATAGTTTTGTTGCCTGCTACTTGCTACAGGCTACGCGACAACTTGCTAACTTGCGAAAACATGCTGCCCTTTTTTCTTTTGCTGATGATTCTTGCTTCTTTCATGCTTCCTTCATTGAGAAAGCACTCCTTGCTATACTTCTTGCTTTCAAACATTCCTTGTGTTCTTGCGATACCCGCTATGATAAGAACCTTGCTGCCTTCTTTCAACTTTCGACGCCTCTCCACACATCGGGTATGAGCCCCATAGCTCTGATACCACGTGTAGGATTCGGTCCCCTTGAAACCGGACTCACGCCCGCGATGCACCAATCAAAACGGCAGTTGGGTTTTTCAATGCTTTGTATATTAAAATTGGAGAAAAACTGAATACATTCTATCATAGATAACATGCTTATATATAGCCTACCAAACCCAACGTGTATACCTAGTAACTACCCAACATGCATATCACTTACATAAAACTCGGTTTAACCTAGACTAGTTCCCTACATGATCTTTTAACATTTATCTAATTCAAATACGTAATTAACTAAAATACTTGAATACTAAAATACTAAAACCCCTCAGTCAAGATTATATCCAACACAAACCATAATCAAACAAAATCCTCTCTTGAGGATGAAACGGCTTACCATGATTAACGATGCACACGTCTCCTTGTTGTAAGACAACATCAGGATCGATTCCTAAGAGGGACTGAAACCCTTTACAATCCATCTTTGGATTCCAAATAACACAAGAAGAAGTTGTATTTATCAAATACTTTGCATAATCAAATCAATACTTATATGATCAAATATCTATCTCATTAGCTTGACAAATACATGCAACTATGCAAGTAGTAGCATTTAAATTAGTATATGATAGTCATGTACTGTAATTTTTAAAAACCATTAAATACGCAAATAATACTAATAAGCAATGTTTTCAAACCCGGTTCTACTTGGCTAGGTCAACCGGTTGACCCGGTTTTGGTCCATAAAACGGGTCATATTGAACCGGTTTTACATTTTTGAAACTCGGTTAGACCAGACGGGTTTGGGGTGACCTGGGTCAACCCGATACTCGAGACCCAACCGAGTTTTAATTTTTTCGTGTTTTTATAAGAAAAACACGTAAATTTTGCGTATCTGCGCCATATTTTTGTTTTTACATATTATATGAGTTGGTAAGTAGTTTATATGTTCGATATACGGACGATTTCATGATTTTTATATATAATTTTATTTAATTATTAAAAATATAAAAAAAAGCTTTTTTAAAAAAATCAGGTTAACTCAGGTCGACTCGAATTGACTCGGACCCGATAACTCGACTGGATCAATTTAAAAACCGATTTTCAAAACATTGCTAATAAGTACTCCCTCTATGATCAATATCTTGGTTTCGCTACTGTACCTACTTAAACCGTGATTTGCAAATATTTAACTTCACTCATCTAGAAAATGTTTATGTGGCTAAATAAAAATATATAACTCGTTTTTTTTTTTTGAGCAAATATATAACTCATTTAGCAAGAAGTATAACCAATGTTTTAAAAACCGGTTCGAACCGGCCGGTTCAACCGGTTCGACCAGGAACCGGAGTAATGACCGGGTCGTGTTAAGCCGGGTTTTTAGTTAAAATCGGACCGGATTAAACCGCCGGGTTTTGCTGACCCGGGTTGAATCACCGGACCGGAAACCGGCCGGTTCAACACAGATCAAAAGAAAAAAAGAGAATGATTTACATAAGATGATGTAACTGGACAAATTGGATCTGTGATTGAACCATACTCATCTTTATCTTGTTAGAAATCAATCGAATCTGTGATTCAACCATACTCATCTTTATCTTGTTAGAAATCAATCGAAAGAGTTTCAATATCTGGTACACTGGTTTGAGAGTTGAGACAGATCCAAATTTTGAGGATGATGAATGGTGGATGGACATGAGATCTCTGGTCTTGTGGGGTTTTTATTTTAAGAGTTATTTTGACAAACTAAAGAAGATGGGGAAAAGATAAATTAAGCAATTGTGGTTTTATGAACGACGGTTGGGATAGTCAAAGACAATCATGTATAGACAAGTACAGTAATATGGAATGGGTTAGTCTAAATCTACCAAAGAAAACTCTAAACTTATCATATTTAATGTAATTTTTCTTATGATTGCCATATTTAATGTGATGTATTACTAATCAATCCGTATTTAATGTACTTTTTATATGATTGCCATAATTAGTGTTATTTAATATGACTATAGTAATCATAATGACATTTAGTGAGATTTATTTTGTTGATCACATATTCATATTGTCATAATATGTAGTGATTGATCTTTTGATTTGAATTCATATTGTAATATTATGTTTTTTACTATACGTGTTTGTGTATTTATTTAATAATACACATAATATAAAAAAACTAAAATACTTATTAATAAATAAACTAAAAATACAATAAATAAAACCTTACATCATTATTTCGATAGATCAAAAAATTCGGGAATACGATAATAATATGCACGAAACTCTTCTTGTCGACTAGCATATAAGTCTTCCCACCCAGATGCAATACCACTTTTATACGTCCTCCAAAGTGGATGAGTCATTGGTAAAGGGCTACCTTCGCGTAATGCCGCTTTAATATAATGGTTACCATTCACATGAGCAATGACAATTATCGCATGTGGCTCTGATTGTGGTGGACTCGACCAAAGCGGAAAAGTTGTAGTACAACCTCCCACATTTCCTCCATCAGTTAGATTTATAACAACTTTATTGTACGCAGAAGCAATAATCAATCCCGTGTTTGGCATTTCCATCCATTTTCCAGCTAATTTGACGGTATTATAGATTTTTTTATAACCCGTCGTTCCAAATATATACTTGTAGTTTTGCTGGTTAGCATCTAACTCCCGCACCAAGTCTAACCGAACTTGAGGCCACTGATCCTGAGATAGACCAAGAGCGACAGCGACTGATCGAAATCCACAATTTCCGTCACCTCTTACATCTTGTAAATCTGTAAACAATAGATATTTAATATCTTACACGTGATTTATTTTTGTTGCATACTAAAAACAATAGATATTTAATATCTTATCCTAAACATATTTGGTGTAACGAGGTATGTTTTTCTCTATATATTGTAAAAATGTAAAAAAAAAATTTAATATTAAACCAGTTTGACCCGGCGGTTCAACCGGTTAAACCGGTAACCCGGTGAACCGGTAGCTTGACCGGGTCAAATAAAAAACCGGGTTTTAAAACATTGAGTATAACAATGGGTCAAAAGCGGCCCGAAAATAAACATTATAAAATTTACAACATTTGCTTACATACGCAAATATTTCATACAACAACAGCATAAATCTATTTATGATAAACAAAAATGTTAGTCCACAACACATGATAAGAGATGGGCGCATATTGGGCTAACTTAATTTTACAATGGGCCCAAATACTCGGTCCATGTCTTCTTTAGTCGGCAAAAAAGTTTAAAATCCAAATTGGAATATAATAATGAGATTTGAAATTTCGTAATAATGGAGTCCTATACCACCTGGAATTCTTCACCTATATATAAAACCCGACAATCAATAACTTTAACGTAGTTTTCATTCGTTAAGGTATTTGTCGACCTTTCCTTTGTTTTGTGTTTGTTAAAAGGTGGCCGGTATGAAGCTTTTTGTCAAGACGTTGTGTGGCAAAACCATCGAACTAGAGTTGCAAAGCTCAGAAACGGTTAGAAACGTGAAGACGTTAATCGAATCCAAGGAAGGCATCGCTCAGGATCAGCACATACTTACCTTCCCCGTTGGCCGTGGGAAGGAGCTTGAGGATAAACGGACCCTGTGTGACTACAACGTTCAACCTGGGACTACTCTCCATCTTCTTACCCGTCTTCGTGGCGGTAGTTAAAGCTCAGTTAACTCTTTGTAATTGTTTGACAATGGTTTACTATGTTTTTTAAATAATAGATGGAACTAGGTTTTTGAGCTAACGAATCTTTTGATATTAATCATCGCATTCTCTTTTCTGTGCTATTAGGGTTTTTCGTTCTCCATGTGTTTGTTCAACATGCTTAATTATTCGATTTATTAAAACAAAACACAAGAATCAGATTTAATCAACCAACCTTCACTTTATTTTTCTATAACTGCGTTAGGCTATCACTTCAAATGTGATACCTAGCTTTGTGATCGTACATACAACTTAGAAATCAAAGAAATACAATGTATACTTGATCTTACAGGCAAGATCAATATACAAGAACAAATCAACAAACTCAACAATGGAGGATATGTGTATGTGAGAGATGAAAACAAACAGATAACCAAAAAAACTGAATGACGGAAATAACAATAAACATGTATTTAAGCTCCACGTCTAGGGTTGACTCAAGTTTGAGTCATTTGCTACATTAAGCCCTTCAACTCTTCCAAACCTGTCAAACTCAAACCAAACTATGCAAAGTAAAAATATAATAGAAAAATATTTACCTTTTCTTACCTTCAACTTTCATCAGATGTCATATTAGTATTTAATACCCCCTCTTAATTTGACTTCTGATACAAATCAATAAGCTTCAAAAACTCACAAAAAGAATTGTGATCTTTAATAGACAATCCTTTGGTAAACAAATCTGCAACATTATCTTCAGATTTGACCTTAACAGTTTTGATCAAACCTGCAGATACCTTTTCCCTTAAGAAATATAAATCAATCTCAAAATGTTTAGTTCTTTCATGAAATACAGGATTAGCTGCAATTTGAATTGCAGAACTGCTATCACAACTGATAGGCACAGGTAAATTCACTTTTACTTTAAGATCATTCATAATCTTAAGTATCCACATGATTTCACAAGCCACACTATTCATAGCTCTATATTCAGCTTCAGCTGAAGATTTAGCTAGAACAGATTGTTTCTTGCTTTTCCATGATACAAGATTATCACCCAGATAAACAGCATATCCAGTAACAGATTTCCTTGTAATCTTGCACTTAGCCCAATCAGAATCAACAAAAGCAGTAAGATTCAGATTATTATTATGTTTAAAAGATATGCCAGTTCCAGGAGACCTTTTCAGGTATCTAAGAACATGAAAAGCTAATTTCAGATGAGATTTATAAGGATCATGCATAAACTGACTTAAACAATGAACAGCATAAGCAATATCAGGCCTAGTTAAAGTCAGATATATCAATTTACCAACAATCTTTTGATAACAAGTTTTGTTTTCAAGAACAGTATCAATCTCATCTTCAATAAGTTTTTTCTTTTTCTTAGATGCATCTGGAATAGGAGCTTTAGCTGGTTTACAAGCCAACATTCCATATTCAGATAGTAACTCCAAACAATATTTCCTTTGATTAAGACACAATCCTGAGTCAGTATCAAGTACTTCAATACCTAAAAAATATTTGAGTTTACCAAGATCTTTAATCTTAAATTTTGAACTCAAATATTCTTTAAAGTCATTGATAATACTTTCATTGTTCCCTGTTATAATAATATCATCTACATAAACAAGCAGGGCAACAAAAGACTCATTCTCAGTCTTAGTAAACAAAGAAACATCACTTTTACTTTGACAGAAACCATTTTCAATTAACACACTTGTTAACTTTTCATTCCATTTTCTAGGTGCCTGTTTTAATCCATATAAAGATTTTGTTAACTTGCACACCTTGTTTGAGTTAGAGCCATACCCTTCAGGAAGATTCATATAAATTTCTTCATCTAAATCTCCATAAAGAAAGGCATTGTTAACATCTAACTGATAAACAGGCCAATTATTGTGCACAGCAACAGAAAGAAGACACCTAACAGTTACAATTTTAACAACAGGAGAAAAAGTTTCTTCATAGTCTATTCCTTCTTTTTGACTAAACCCTTTTGCTACAACTCTAGCTTTATATCTCTCAACATCACCACTAGATTTGTATTTAACCTTCCATAACCATTTACATGCAACAGCCTTTCTACCTTGAGGTAGATCAACAATCACCCAAGTATTGTTTCTATTAAGAGCTTCCATCTCCTCATTCATAGCCTCAACCCATCTAGGGTCTTTGGCAGCCTCTTTGTAAGACTTAGGTTCATGTATTTTGTTCAGATTATTAGTGAACACAAAATTATGCAAAGACAAGTTATTATAGTTCACCACAGTATTAATGTCATATTTAACTTTCTTGTCAAGCACATAATCACTAAGTTTACTAGGCAATTTATGTGGTCTACTAGACCTTCTTAGCTCAGTTTCCTCTGGACTATTATTATGAAAATATTGATTGAATTCTATAAACTCTTCACCCTCAGAATCATAATTTTCATCATCTAGGGCAACATTATTGTCAATATCATTAGCATCATTATTGCCTAAGCTATACTGGTTTCCAAGACTATGACTTTTATCATTCATAGACTCTGACCCCTGAGTATCACTGGTAACAATGATAGGAGTATCAGTAGATACTTTCTCAGCTAAGACAGACTCTTTTATAATGCTACCTCTATCTCCTAATTTTTCATCTCTCAAATCATCATGGGGATCATCAGAGTTGTTTACTGCTAAATCAAAAATATTTAAACTATTTACTCCCTGATCTTCAAAGATCAAACCATTTTTACAAACATCATTTTTAAAAGGAAACACAGTTTCATAAAACTTGACATCCCTTGAATAAAACACTTGTTTTGACTCAATACCAAACAATTTATAACCCTTTTTAGTGAATGAATATCCAATAAACACACACTTTTCAGACCTAGCAGCAAACTTATCCACATTATTAAGTATAGTACTAAAACAAAGACACCCAAAACTTTTTAAATGAGAGATATTAGGTTCAGTTTTATAAATCATTTCATAAGGACTTTTTCCAGAGAGGACTGAGCTAGGAATCCTGTTAATCAAATAAACAGCAGTAAGAATAGATTCAGGCCACATGTTCAAAGGTAATCCCCCCTGAAACATGAGGGCTCTAGCAACATTAAGTAAATGTCTATGTTTTCTCTCTGCTATACCATTCTGCTGTGGAGTATACACACAAGTAGTTTGATGTATAACACCATTTTGCTTAATAAAGCTTTCAAATTTATGATTAACAAATTCAGTTCCATTATCACTTCTAAACACTTTGATGGCAACATCAAATTGATTTTTGATTAGCTTATAAAACTCAACAAGTTTATCAAAAACCTCATCTTTGCCTTTAAGCATGTATAACCACACAGCCCTGGTATAATCATCAACAATAGTAAGAAAGAATCTAAATCCATCTCTACTTTTAACCCTATAAGGACCCCAAACATCCAAATGAATAATTTCACCCAAACATTTAGTCTTATGATCACTTATAGGAAAAGGATCTCTAGTTTGTTTAGCCATATGACACACATCACAAGGCTGGACATTACTAGTAGAATCAAGATGGATTTTATCCTTAAGAATGGCTAAAACTTGGTCAGAGGGATGACCAAGTCTGTTATGCCACACACACTTAGACAAATTACACTTAGTAATAGCACTATTAACAAATTTCCTACCTGAATCAAACAGATAAAGTCCATTATTTTCACTACCAGTCCCCAAGAGGGACTTTTGATGAGAATCCTGAACAAAACACTTTGATTCAGTAAAGGAAACAACAAATTTACTATCTTTAGCCAACTTATGAACAGAAATAAGACTGACCTTATAACCCGGAACAACCAACACATTTTTCAGAAGTAATTTTACTTGATAGTTTAAAGTTTCCAACATGCTTAACATGTTCAACAGTTCCATTAGGATGTGAAACAGATATATTTAATTTTGACACATCAATAACATCAAATAAGTGTTCAGTTGAAAAAGTCATATGTTGTGATGCTCCAGAATCAAAGATCCAACCAATATAAGTACTATAAGTACTTATATTGGTATTAAAGTTAAAGAATCTACAAGTGACAAAACTAATGACATGATTAGAACCAAATTTAATACCTGCAGCACAAGACTGCACTTCACCAATATCAGGCTTAGAATTAATCAAAGCCATGAGTCTATTTATCTGATCAGCAGTGAAGGGAAGAGATTTCCCAGATCCCTGATCAACATTATTACCAAAAGAACTAGAGACATTATTAGAACCATTAGATCCTCCAGTATTCCTTTTCTTGAAACCTGGAGGATATCCATTAAGTTCAAAACATCTATCAACAGTATGGCCATTCATATTACAATGAGTGCAAACAAACTTATTGTTATTCTTATTTGGACCTCTGTTTTGACCATTTTGACTGTTTTGAGAATTTTTATTACCATTCCAATTATTAGGTTTAGCAACAAAAGCAGTAGAAGTATTCTTATCACTCACAACATGAACCAGATTATTCTTATGAGACTCAACCCTAGATAGAGTAGCAAAAGCAGATTTAACATCTGGCAAAGGGTCTGCAGTTAGTAATTGACTCCTAACAACACTGAAAGTGTCATCAAGGCCCATCAAAAACTGCATGAGTCTAATTAGAGAGTTGTGACTCTTCATTTGAGGAGCACCATCACATTTACATGAAGGAAGATTGACAAGTGAGTCAAACTGCCTCCAAAGACTGTTGTAATTGTGATAGTATTCAGACAATGAAGAGCCAGATTGAGTAAGAGAACAAATCTTATAGTGCAAATTATAGATAACAGATCCATCAATTTTATCATAAGTTTCTTTAAATTCATCCCACACATCTTTAGCATTTTTAGAAAAAATTTGTCCTTGATATAACTCAAAAGAGATACATCCAAGGATCCAGGATAAAACCACAGCATTACATCTATCCCATTGATCAGCTAAAACACTATCATCATTATTCTTTTCACAAGTACCATCAATGAAACCCAATTTGTTCTTAGTATGCAATGCAAGCTTAAATGCAGCAGCCCAAACCTTATAATTTTCAGGACCAGTGAGTTTAACACTCACAATGGGCTGCCCATTTGTGTCAGTAGGGTGTAAAAACAAAGGGTCATTAGTATGAATGACTGTTTCATTTTCAGTTTCAGTATCACTAACAGGATCATCATCCTGGTCACCTTTCTTAGAAACAGACATAATGAAACCACACAAAGATCAAACAAATCACAACAACCACCTTGTAACTCCACAATAACCAATCAACCAAGACTAACTAACCCTTCGACACCTAAAACCCCTTCTAAAAACAACAAAAAAGAAGAGAAAGTGAGAGAGGTGTTACTACACGCGCAGCAACAAGCAAAGAAACCCCAAGAATTAATAAGATCAAGAAGATCTTATTAATTACCAACAAGCACAGCGGAAAACAACCTGAAAAAGTTAGTTATAACAAATAACTAACACAAAGTAACAAACGCCCAAAAATTGAAAAAAACCCTAATTTCTGGATTTTAGGGTTTCTTCAATTAACCTTACCAGAAACTCAATTGAGCTCAATTAAGCGCAATAGAACCCAATTAAACACCACAGATCACCAAGAATCACAAAACCCCCAAATTTTAAAACCCTAAAAAATTAAAACTGACAAATCTTGCAATTAATCACAACAGGGACACGATTAACCACAAGATTAATCAAGACTGATACAAAAAACCGTTTTAAAAACTCAGATATCAAGAACCAATGGCTCTGATACCATATTCGATTTATTAAAACAAAACACAAGAATCAGATTTAATCAACCAACCTCCACTTTATTTTTCTATAACTGCGTTAGGCTATCACTTCAAATGTGATACCTAGCTTTGTGATCGTACATACAACTTAGAAATCAAAGAAATACAATGTATACTTGATCTTACAGGCAAGATCAATATACAAGAACAAATCAACAAACTCAACAATGGAGGATATGTGTATGTGAGAGATGAAAACAAACAGATAACCAAAAAAACTGAATGACGGAAATAACAATAAACATGTATTTAAGCTCCACGTCTAGGGTTGACTCAAGTTTGAGTCATTTGCTACATTAAGCCCTTCAACTCTTCCAAACCTGTCAAACTCAAACCAAACTATGCAAAGTAAAAATATAATAGAAAAATATTTACCTTTTCTTACCTTCAACTTTCATCAGATGTCATATTAGTATTTAATATTAATATATACCTACTATATTTATATAAACACACACAAATAAACTTAAGTTTTTGCTAAGAGAAATTTTGTTTCTTTTTCGTGTTTGTTCCGTTAAACTTAATTCAAGTAAGGAACAAATAAAATCCTTGTAACTTGCGGTTTGTTTACATCCAAGCTAGTTTTGTGTTGAATTGATTTCCAAGGCCTCATAGCTAGGGTTTTCAAATTACTTTAGCCATATATGTTCTATAATTTTTCGATTTGAGTAGTTTTGTTATATTGTCTGTTGGAACGGTTTCCTTATAATTATACGATGTAAGTACCTTGAAACAATCTGATCGGAAATTCATTTATTAGTAAAAGAATAAAAAATATATGCTCTTTGGAAGTGGTATTTGTTATAAATCTACAGATGCACATGTAATCTTCGTTAAAAGCCTCTTTGGTAAGACTACCACTCTCCAAGTCGAGAGCTCAGACACCACCATCGATAATGTGTGGGCGAAGAATCTGGAAAGAGAAAGCATCCTTCCGGATCAGCAGAGGCTCTAGAATGGACGTACACTTGCAGACTGCAACATTAAAAATGAATCCACTTTAAATAGTAATATATCGTAAGAAGCTGTGTAGGGAAATTAGCCTGTACTTATGTTCTAAATAAACGTTTATTTATACCCTTTGTTTGACTAAATATAGTTGCTTGTGGTAATATCTCATAACGCGTACTTTCAAGTACGATTTAAACCGATCAACATCAACCTATAATATAAATGGGAGGTTAACATATACGATGCAGACACGAGCTAACAAGGCCAGTGCATATAGGCATAGAGTTAAGATCCATCATCCATGTAAACTCCTAAAATAACATAACCCGAATCAACCAATAACAATCACCCATTTAAAAAAAAAACCCACTTTCCATCACTTTTTTAAATATTAAATATCTCAAAAATGGTAAATCGTCAGACGAAAAAAATACACAATTGGAACGAGAATTAAATCATCTTTCTATTTTTTTTTCGATTTTTTTTTCTTAATTCACGTCTGAGAAAATTATACATGATTCGTTTACGAATCATATATGATTTTCTGAAATCGTGTGAAGGTAGTGTATAAATGGGATCATTTTGTTTAATAAACCCATTAGCACATATTCTAAGCCAAAAAAAGTAAAATCCATTAGCACATGATTTTTGACGTGATTCGTTCAATTGATTTTCTGTGTAGGCATATCAAAATCTTGGTTTATTGAACTCTATGCCTATATGATTTTCTGGTGTTAAATAGAAAATCTTGATTTTCTGGTAGCTCTTGTCTTAGAAAATCTTGTAATTACTACACAGAAAATCATGTGCTAATGGGATTTTCTGGTATCAAACGACTACCTTCACACCAAGATTTTACAAGATGTATAAATGGCATCTTGTTATTCTCATCTTGTAATTACTAAACTTTCTTATAAAATAAACCCATTTAACAAATGTATAAATGTGAGGTTATAATATAAGATACCAGACAAGAGCCGACAAGGATTTTGACGAATTCCGACTCAGATGGCTAACAAGGCGTTTAAAATTAAAGGGTCTATTTTAGTTCTAAAATTTGCTTTTCTAAAAAGCCCGAGGTGTTGTTTTTTAGAAAGGCATCTTTTATTAGTTTGGTGGTAAATTAAGTTTAGGTGTGTTCAATGACAACAAATATATTGAGGGTGTGCTTGGTTAAAGGTATTAGGGGTATGGAATGGGAAAAGAAATGGTTAATACTGCTTGGTTAATGAAAATATAGGTAATCATTACCCATTAATGGGCAATGAACCATTCTCCTGTAAATTGGGGGTAATGGATTCAAGGTAATAGATTGACGTATCTCTACTACTTATAAAGGAAAAACCCCAAAATCTTGAATGTTGAAAAATAACTTAATTATGGAATTGTTGAAAAATTAAATGCATAAAAGTTAGATATTAATTATAGAATTGTCGAAAAATTAAATGCACATAAGTTGGATAAAATAGGAAATATTGAAAAATTAAATCATAAACAATTGTATAAGTTACGGGTCACGGGTTCCACAACAGGATTAATTCGGTCGAGTAACTTGGTCACAAGTTCCACCAACGGGTCAACCCGGTCGAGTCATCGGGTCACGGATCGACCATCGACCAACCCGATTGAGTCACCGGGTAACGGGTACGGCCATTGGGCCAATCTTTTCGAGTCACGGGTTCGACCATCGGGATAACCCGATCGAGTCACCGGGTAACGGGTTCGACAACCGGGTCAATCCTGTCGAGCCACCGGATCACTGGCTTCGACCACCGTGTCAATCCTATCGAGTCACCGGGTCACGGGTTCAACCACCGGGACACGGGTTCGACCACCGAGTCAACCCGATCGAATCAATGGGAACGGGCTTGCCTACCCGTTCAACCCGGACGACTCACCGGGTTAATGATTCAACCATCGGGTCAATTAATAAATCATTAACTATCTATCGCTAGACAATTATTATGTCACGAGTTCGACCATCGAATCAATTAGCATATCATTAATTATATGTCTTAAGTAATTCCCCTGCTATGCGCGGGTAACCGTCTAGTATATATTTATGTCTTCACCTACCACCACCACCATCACTGATCACCACCGGTGTCGCTACCACCACACTCCTAACCCGTCACCACCACTCTTCGACGCCACCACTGATCACCACCCTTTTGACGCACCACCACTCTCCGACACCACCCCTCCCCGGCGCCACCACCACCACTGGCCACCACCATTGTCGCTACCACCACACTCCTAACGCCACCACCACTCTCCGACACCACCACCACCACTGACCACCACCATTGTTGCTACCACCACCCTCCTAACGCCACCACCACTTTCCGATACCACTACTCCGACGCCGCCACCACCACTGACCACCACCATTGTCACTACTAGTCTACCACCACCCTCCTAACGCCACCACCACTCTCCGTTACCACCATCACACTCCGACACCCCACTCGCCAACGCCACCACCACCACTGACCACCACCATTGTCGCTACCACCACCCTCCTAACGCCACCACCACTCTCCGACACCACCACTCTCTATGCCACCACCACCAGTGACCACCACTATTGTCGCTACCACCACCCTCCTGACGTCACCAACACTCCTCCACACCACCA
Organism: Glebionis coronaria; assembly: GCA_025667525.1. NCBI lineage: Eukaryota > Viridiplantae > Streptophyta > Magnoliopsida > Asterales > Asteraceae > Glebionis > Glebionis coronaria. Next base: position 526,774 of record JANFOE010000526.1, read on the forward strand.
CCACTCTCCGATGCCACCACCACCATTGTCGCTACCACCACCCTCCTAATGCCACCATCACTCTCTGACACCTCCACTCTCTGATGCCACCACCACCACTGACCATCACCATTGTCGCTATCACCACCCTCTTAACGCCACCATCACTCTTCGACACCACCACTTTCTTACGCCGCCACCACCACTGACCACCACCATTTTCGCTACCACCACTCTCCTGACGCCACCACCACATTCCGACACCTCCACTATCCGATGCCCCACCACCACTGACTACCACTATTGTCGCTATCACCACCCTCCCGACGCCACCACGACGCTCATCATCGTCACAATCATTGACTATTACCCTAACAGTTGTTGCCACCATCTCCAATCACCACCACGTTTAATATTTATCAAGCACCAACAATGGTAATGATAATACTAGGGAATGTTTATTGCATTCCTTTGTATTCCCTTACCCTTACTCATTCCTATTCCCCTTAAATTAACCAAACGCCCCCTGAGTTTTAGTTCTTGGTATTTGTAATATTTAGTTTTTCTCTATTGTCTGTTTTTATAAATGAAAATTTTGTTATCCAAAAAAGATATTAGGAAAAATGTAGGTTAATTGGTTATGAATATTTATTTTCTATAAAATAAAAGAGCTAATAATATTTGATAACATTAAATCATTCATATTCGAGAAAATGTAATATCTTAAAAAATTATATATTTTTGAACATCTGTCTAACTTCCAAAAACAAGAGAAAAGAGGAGATACATTTAAAATAACTGATTTATGAATAAGCTATTAGATGATAAATAGGTCCACAAACTCGTAGGTATGATTTTATTAATAACTCCCATATATAGAGAATCCAAGAATGAAAACCTAAGCGAACCTCAAGCCCACAAACCGGTGTGGGTCTAATTATCATCTAAAATTTAGTTAATAAACTTATATGTGAAATTGATGGTTTTTGAAATTTTTTACAAGTATATAAATTTAAAAGATACTAAAAGTTTTGTTACAATTTAAAGAAAAAAACAATACTACTTGTACTTAATATATTTTCATCATCATTAATAGATTAAAACACATTTATTTAGCTACATCTCCACACATTAAAGTGTGTATGATTTGATAATCCAAAATTTCCTCTTATGGAGGATATCTAGTGTTTCAAAATTATTAAGAATCATTACACTCATTTCACTACTCACGTAAGTTAGTCGGGATAAATTAGACAATTCTCACAAGTTAGTGCGAAGAAATACTTGTTCACATAGTTAGTTGTGAACCAAAGGAAGAAGCTCCGCATTGTAAATTGTGAACAAGAGTTCAATAGTCCACACTAAGGATTAATCGATTAGCAAAAAAAAATTAATGAAGGCAAACAAGTGAATGCAGGTGCGGAGCCAAGATTTTGAGTTAAGGGGGGCCAAAATTTTTTAGCGATAAGATTAACGACTAACGACATATTGATATAACTTATGAAATAACCAAGAGTAAACAATGTGACTATTGATTTTGGTTCAATTATCACCAATACTAAACAATAATACATAACTAATTTTTGGTTACATGTTTTTCATATGTAAACAATTTCACCTCAATATGAAACTATAAATTTATATATCAAAGTTATTATAATCTAAAGAGAATGTGAACTACCGACTATTCTCTATTTGCATGCCTTCTACGTATCTATATCTATACTATTATATAAAGAGGCTGACTCCGATTTTAATCCCGAACTTAAAATTTTCAAACCTAACTCCAAACCAAAAAGTACGATATGAAGTTTAAATTTAACCCTTGGTGACCAACTGAGCTAGCTCAGCTGGTTTTTTATTGAACATGATCGGTTAAATATAGTGGGTGCAATAGTTTTCGGTATATTAAATAAAAGACGAATCAAAAGTCAAAAATAGACAAATGATATAAACATTTCTAAATATCTGAACTAAAATAAAGTACAAGGGCTTATTCTGTCTATTACAAAAATCAAAAGGGCTATATATTGCAAGTGTAGTTAATAGTTAAGACATCTCCAATACAAAATTGGGAAACGACAAAAAGAAACATGAAAAGTCAAACAATGTATCGTCTTCTTCATCTTCACATAATTCTTTCTTTACCTGCATCTTTTTTTTTTCTTTTTTTCTCACGAAAATCTACCATTTTTATATCATCAAATATACCGCATAAATTATTAGCAAGGGCCCGACTGAAGACATCACAAAACATTGGCCAAAAAACAAGTTACAGTCTATACTAGTTGGGTAAGTTGGGGGTGGCTGAGCACCCGCTAGTCACCCCATTGGCTCCGCCACTGAGTAAATGGTTTAAATTACAAGGTTATTATTAAAGTTAGACCATAACAAAACCTCTGTTAGTAAGGTGGGTTAATAATCACCACGTGCTACTCACACAAAGTCGATTTAGTCATTTTTATATTATTAAAAGAGTAAAATGCAAAAATCATATTTATGGTATGCTATTTTTGCAGATTTAGTAATCGGTGTTCCGAAAGTGCACGAGGTATCCTACCTGGTGTTTGTGTTTTATATCATTTTCATACTTTGATTTAACGATTGTTAAAAGTTAAAAGTTGACCGTTACTAGTGAAACTATTTTGTCTTCTTCTCTAAAACATCACAAACACCACTTCCAGTCGCCAACACCGCCACTGACATGAAAAACCTTAAATGCCATTTGTCTTCTTCACTACCATCGTTATAACTTCCAACCGCTAACACCACCACGAGTTAACCACCCCCAACACGCCTTGTCATCACCACCATTATCACGTTGAACTGTCATCATTTTCAGAATGAAAAAAAAAGAGACTGCTATACTCAAATTCCTAATTTAAAATTATGACTGATAGAAAAATACTTTTAGAGGTGTTCTTCTTAGTTCTTGAGTTCATTAACTGCACCATTTTCAGAATGAAAAAAAAATCAAAGGACTTATCGTGACGAGATACATTAAGTCATAACCAATGATATTAGGGCTGAGCAACAGGTTCGGACCGGACAGGACCGAGGACCGAAATGGTACAAAACCCCGGACCGAAATTGTCCGGTCCGGTCCGGGTCAGTCCTGTCCGATTCGGTCTTTGGTCCGGTCCGGTCCTATTAAGCATAATCAACATGTTTTTTGCAAGACCGAACTGGACCGGACCGGACCGGACCGACCGGACCGAGGACCGAAATTAGCAAAAACACCAAACCAAGAACCGGACCGAAATTGTCCGGTCCGATCCGGGTCGGCCGGTCCGGTTTTTCGGTCCGGTCCGGTCCGACGGTCCAAATACTCACCCCTAAATGATATTGCTCAAATTTTCATCAAAAATGAACGAAAGCTTAGCAAAAAATCTCCTAGTTAGAGTTTACACGAATCTTGGCTATGGCTATCCTTTTACCCCAAAAGTAATGCTAAAGTTTTCTGCAAATAACTCCAGGAATTAGAAAATACTCTTGGACTTTTTATTATAAATGTGTAATAATCACATGACGATCATCCACAGATTATCTGCAATAAAATAACACAGATAATCAATTTGAAAAAATAGTAAATTAAATGATTAGATGGAGACGATTACCAATAACAAAAGAAGTCAGTTGAACTCAGAAATCATAAACAAAATGGTAACTAATGGCAGGGTTGGCGGTTGGCGGTTGGAATTGGTGTTTTGGGGAAGAAGAAAAACAAAACAAAATAGCCCCACTAGTAACGGTTAACTTTTAACAATCATTTAGTCAAAGTATAAAAATGATACAAAACACAAACACCAAGTATCTACAATAATGACATACCACATGTATGATTTATTCACTTTACTCATTATTAAAATTATGCAATGTTTGACAAAAAACTTAAGAAGTTTTCATTAAAAATGAGTAAGTTTATTAAATCATTAAATCTTTGTTTGTTTTAGTTTAAACTTGATAAATAACTTCATAGGGAAAGCGAATAAGGGAGGGTCTTTATATTAATTCCATGACTTAGTTTATAATTTTATATATTTATCGTCTCACTTCTTTGCATATAATCCCATGTAACTTCGTCTATAATCCCCCATAACTTATTTTTAAGGTATATAAGTAATTTTCTTTAATTTATACACTTTATTTAACACACAAAACAAACAAATAGTTATATCCATGTACAAACATACTAAATATATGCAAATGAAGAATTTAGTTTTACAGAACTTATAAAAACAAAACAAACAGGACAAAAAAACGTCTCTTATATTAGTCAGGTGGTAACAATGCAATCCTAAAGATCCTCGAGGCGCAAGTTTATCGCCTTATGAATAACCCATAATCAACAACTTTAACGCACTAGATTTCTCATTCATTAAGGTATTAGTCAATCTTTTCTTTTGATATCATTATCATACCTTTTATTTGTGTTTAATTTGTTAAGAGGTGTACAGATTGTGTGGCAAAACCGTCACCCTAGTGGTGAAAAGCTCAGAAATGGTTAGAAACGTGAAGGAGTTAATTCAAGACAAGGAAGGCATCCCTAAAGAACAATACATCCTTACCTTCCCCATAGGCCGCAGGAAGGAGCTAGAAGATGGAAGGACCTTTTCAGGTTACAGCGTTCAATAACGCGGGGTCTTTCTCAAATCTCTATCTTCTTGCCCTTGTTCGTGGTGGTAGTTAATGTAAGCATATTATAAGTGTAAACACCAGCATCAAACATACATGATGAACACATGAAAATGTTATGTCACTAGATCCTAGAATATGATAATAACCACATAAATTATAAGATGAACGATAAAAACATACCGGAAGCCATAGCGAATGCCGACATAATATAGAGAACACTAAACACGACTAGTTTCTCACCCTTAACTCACTTGAGTGTAGATAGCTTGATGGAGAGGTACAATGATTCTACTTGTATTTTGTGTTTTTTAGGTAGGGAGAGGACTAGACATATATATAGTCTTAAGAGCTAATATGCCCATCAATACTAGTCAAATAGTAACGGCCAAAACTTAATGTACCATTAGGAGTATTAATCATACAATTGAATTATTTGACTACTTTATGTACATGCTTGTAACCTATAATTTAAAATAATGATAATACCATGTCATAATTTTACATTCTCCCACTTGACATGATATTCCTACATGGTACAACATAAGGCTAGCAAATCAAATCTTATTAACCGTCGTCATAAGTATCTCAATACAACAAACCACATAATAGGGATTTTGGCGATCATATACAGTATTTATCATATACTCTCTTCCATATATCACAACATTATGAGTTCATCATGCTAGATTCATTAGTTATATATGAATAACATACAGTCCACATACGTGTTATGATAATACATAAGATTTCTGATTCCAGTCATAAATACATGCTTAACATAATGAATAAGAAATAAAACCAGAAACATTTTATTGAGCTCAAGAATATTAGAACATCATAATTAGATATCGATAAAACCAAGATCCATCCTAAGAACATATTGCCTAAAAGCCTTTGGTGGTAAACCCTTGGTTGAAGATACACACTAATATGTTCGAGATACACTTTGTTTCTGAATTTCATCTTTCACGATAAAGAACTTTGAACTTACATGTTTTGCAACTTTAGAGTATTTATCGTTATTATATAAGAAAATTGTTGCGGTGTTATCACAATACATTTTTAGCGGCTTGCTTACAGTGTCGACAACCCCAAGCCCTAAAATAAAGCTCCACAACCATAATTCATGAATAGTAGCCTCATAACAAGCTACAAATTATGTTTCCATGATAGATAAATCTCTCAAGAATTGTATCGATATATGCCTTTTAAGATAGTTCTAATAGACCTTTAAATATGTTACAGAATATTAAAATCCCAATCACATAAGATGTTACATCCATATCTTTAAAATTCTTGGAGAGATATCATTTCGTCTTTGCAATAAACCAAAGTGATTAGTCGCAAGCAAGATATCATCAACATATAGAATCAAAATATAAACTTGATCCCACTGATCTTGTAGTATATGCATCAATCAAGGATGATTTCTTCAAAACCGAAAGATGTAATGGTATCACTGAACTTAATATACCATTGTCTAGAAGCTTGTTTAAGTTAATATATTGATTTATTTAATTTACACACCATATTTTCTTTACCATCAATGAAAAAAAAAACCTTCAGGTTGTTCCTCCTCATCAAGATTTCCATTCAAAAAGGCGATTTTCACATTCATTTGAAGTAGATCTAAGTCAAAATGAGCCACTAATGTCAATATTATTATCAACGAATCCTTCTTTGAGACAAGTGAAAAAGTCTCATGGTAATCAGCGCTGCTTTTCTGAGTACAACCATTGGCTACAAGTCTAGCTTTATATCTTTCAACATTGTCTTTAGAGTGTCGTTTGGTCTTATAGACCATTTACACCTAACTCGTTTAGAACCTTCTGGCAAGTTTACAAGATCTCAGACTTTATTTTGAGCCATTGATTTTAACTCTTCTTTCATAGCGTCGATCTATAATTCAGACTTAACACTTTTTATGGATTGTAAAAACGATACAGGATCATTATCTACCAATATCAAAATCTGTCTCTCGCAAGTATTCCAACTGGTTCACTTGTTTGAGTTGGCAAGTTATTTTCTTCATGGAGTATTTGTTCATTTTTTAAATGTTGTTCTTGATTTTAAAATACAGGAACAACATCTGGTGCAGTTGTGGATTTATAAACATTCATGGGTGATGGATCATCATCCTTATTTCATTAATATCCATAATTTGATTTTCAATACTCCCACTAACTTCACCATTTTCCAGAAATTTGACATTGCCTGTTTCAACAATTCTAGAACTATGTTTGGGACAATAAAACCTATACCCATTGGACTTCTCTGGGTGCCCAATGAAGTAACCGCTAACGGTTCAAGAATCCAATTTCCTTTCTTGTGGATTGTAAACCCGTGCCTCTGATGGACAACCCCAAACATGCAGGTGTCTCAGACTAGGTTTCCTTCCAGTCCATAACTCAAATAGAGTTTTGGGAATTGAATTACTGGGAACCCTATTTAGTAGGTACACTATGGTTCTAAGTGCATATGTCCACAAACTTTTGGGTAAAGATGATTTACTGATCATTCTCCTAACCATCTCCATTAAAGTTCTATTTCGCCTTTTTGCCACACCATTGTGGTGTGCTTGGCATAATATATGCTTTAAAAACATACAATATAAATAATATAAATATATATTATTGGTCTCCTTTGAGTAAAACACAACAATATATCATCATCATTATTAGAATGCAAAGAAACTTTATAATGAAAAAATAAAGTAGACTTAGTCAAATATATAAGCATCTTTGGATAACTATATACATACGACAAAAGTTTACTATTTTTCGTTTTTAAGATTATTAGTCATAGAAGAATAATTTTCCTTTGGGAAAAATTTATAATATCTATCAACTAATAAAAAAATCATAGGAGCATTCGTAACACGACATAAATTACATCATTACAAATATTGAAATTAACTTGGCCACTTTGGTGACTAACAAAGTTAATCTCTTTTAATGTCATGTAATAAGCAAATAGCTATTAAAAAAGTTATATGACTATATATTTGAAATTAACTTAGCCACTTTGGTGACTAACACAATTAATCTCTCTTAATATCATGTAATATATAAATAGCTATTAAAAACATAAATTATATGACTATATATTTGAAATTAACTTGACCACTTTGTTGACTAACAAATTAACCTCGCTTAATGTCATATAAGTGATAAATAGCTTTAAGACAACATAACTTATACGACTACAAAATTGAAATTAACTTGGTCACTTTGGTGACTAACAAATTAATATCACGTAATGGCATACAATAAATAATAAACTTTAATCAACGTTACAACTATTTCAAGTTGATATTTATAACAAATAAATGTTATAAAATAATTCATATATTAAATAATGTAACATCAATTTAATAACTTTTAATTTATAAGTCATTAACTAATATTTAAAATATGAAGATGTTACAATAGTCATAATTAAAAGATAACATTAAAATTCTTAAAAAACAATAATATGCATGCATTAAAATATAATTAATTATCTTATTGAATACAATGATGTTAGAAATAATATTCAAGTCATTTAACTACATTTGATTACGTGGATGAATACTAAATTGAAACGTTCATAGAAATTGTGTGAAGAAAAAAAATCACTCATCATGATAGTGCATAAAGAACTACAGTTGGTTACTTTGATATGCATTACTTTAAACTAAAAAACGTTGTTCAATAATGATGTAAACGATTATATTTATTTTCTTCCAATTTTCTATAAAAAATTATTTTATTCATAACAACAAAAAACTTGCAATATACTTTTAAAGTTATAAGTACCCATCCACATGTTCAATGATCTTATAAAAATAAAACATGCAAACCATTATAGTGTCATTCAAGATTTACGAAACATAAGATTACAACAACAAAAAAAATAAAAAATAAAATAAATCTTTAGTGCGAAAAATATTGAGAGTTTAGATTTTTTACAAATCAAGCCTTTTCATTAACGTAATTAACATGTTAAATGTTCTTTACATAAAAATAAGAAAGACGTACATCTTGAGATCATGATATATATAGCACATATGATTTGCTTTAAACTAGTGTGAGAAACTACATCACACAAATTACAAATAAATGAAAATCATTTTAGACCAGATTTTCAAATTTGCAGAATACGCATGTTAAGATCGAAAAGTTATGGATTATTATCTTACTCAAACCCTTTGCTCAGATACCAAATGTAAGCATATTATAAGTGTAAACACCATCAAACATACATGATGAACACATGAAAATGTTATGTCACTAGATCTTATAATATGATAATAACCACATTAATTATAAGATGAACGATAACAACATACTCGAAGCCATAGCGAATGCCGACATGATATAGAGAACACTAAACACGACTAGTTTCTCACCCTAAACCCACTTGAGTGTAGATAGCTTGATGGAGAGCTACAATGATTCTACTTGTATTTTGTGTGTGTTAGGTAGGGAGAGGACTAGACATATATATACTCTTAAGAGCTAGTATATCCATCAATACCAGTCAAATAATAACGGCCAAAACTTAATGTACTATTAGGAGTATTAATCATACAATTGAATTATTTGACTATTTTACGTACATGCTTGTAACCTATAATTCAACATAATGATAATACCATGTCATAATTTTACAGTTAAAGCTCAGATTGCTCCTTATAATTGTTTGACCACTACAACATTCGAGCCCTACCCAGCAATATTTTTGGCGTTTCCCCAGCGACATGTCGATGGGGATACGTTTCCCCAACTACATGTCGTTGGGGAAAATTCGCTGGGGTATGCTCGTTGAGAAAGGTATCCCCAGCGACTTACCCCAGCGACATGCGGGCCCCACAGACTTTTCCTGGAAGAATAGATTGCCACGGTGGCAATTTTTTCCCCAGCGACATGTCGCTGGGGAAAATCCTTATTAAATAAAAAAAATTAAGTTGAACGTAATCTTTTTAGCTAATTACAAAGTTTCCACAGCGACATGTCGCTGGGGAATCTTTCCTTATGTTTGACTTGTCAACGCGTTGTCGTTGACTTGTCAACGAGTTCCCAAGTTTTCCCAGCGACATGTCTCTGGGGAAAATCTTGATACATTTGACTTGTCAACGCTTTGCGTTTGACTTGTCAACGAATAACCAAAGTTTCTCCAGCGACGTGTCGCTTTGGAAAAGTCTGCAGGTTTTTTTTTTAAATTGCCTGCACAGCAGGCGTTTTCCAAATTTTTTCCGGAAAAAATCTACCAAAACCTGTAACAAAAACCTGTATTTGCTCACCAAAAGACACATATAAAATAAACTTGGAATACAAATCAACACAAACGCGGAATAAGTTCAAACTTGCACCAAAATATAATATAACGTTCTAATTTAGTCAAGGATACTAGGAATATGTCGGGATAGTTAAGGATACTAGGGAAACAAGCGTTCTAATTTAGGATAATAGGGAAACAAGTCAAGATGAACATAAAGAAACTATGTACCATACTAACAAACACATATATGACACGACTAGCTCGCGTCATCGCCACCATCCTCGCCACCCTCCCGATCCTCAGCATCATCACCCGGGCGACTTCCGCTCCCACTGGCACCAGCACTCTCATATCTCGAAAAATGATCGCCATACCTGCCGTCGTTTCTCAGCAGGTTCAATGTATTAGATAGAGTTCAACATTAGAGGTTCAATGTATTAGATAGGGTTCAACATTAGAGGTTCAATGTATTAGATAGGGTTCAACATTAGAGGTTCAATGTATTAGATAGGGTTCAACATTAGAGGTTCAATGTATTAGATAGAGTTCAACATTAGAGGTTCAACGTATTAGATAGGGTTCATCATTAGAGGTTCAACGTATTAGATAGGGTTCATCATTAGAGGTTCAATGTATTAGATAGGGTTCAACATTAGAGGTTCAATGTATTAGATAGGGTTCAACATTAGAGGTTCAATGTATTAGATAGGGTTCAACATTAGAGGTTCAATATATTAGATAAGGTTCAACATTAGAGGTTCAATGTATTAGATAGGGTTCAACATGGACATGGAGATGTAGTTCTTCGAGAATCGTGGCAACCTGAATCCTTTGGTAGACTGTACTATGCTTGTCCACGTTCACGGTTTCAACGTCCAGTTTCATATGGATGCAATTTTTTTATGGAAAGACGAACGCGTGCAGCTACTAATCAACTCTCTTGGAGCTTCAATGAGCTTTTCTCCTCCAAGCTCTTCTTCGAGACCTTCAACGAGCTTTTCTCCTCCAAGCTCTTCTCCCAGACCTTCAACAATTCCAATTTCTTCTCCAAGCTCTTCAACGTGTGCAAACTGTGTGCGCTTGACTGGAATGATAAGGGTACCTGAGAGTACAGTAGAGTTGTACAAAAATTGCGATAGGCACACAATGGAATCAGCTGCACTACTTCACGACCTTTACGATGACATGGGGAACATTCGTTTGAACTAGTTTATGATGTATCTGTTTTCGTGTTTATCAGTCTATTATCGGTTTAATATCCATGTTTAATTAAGCGCGTGTTTAAGTGTCCGTGTAGAATAAAGTTAGGTTTAGGCGTGTCTGTTTGTAAGCCTCAATGAATGTTAACAATTTTTAATTAATATTAACAATGAATGTAAACAATCATCAGTGAATGTTAACTTTTGGTGGGCAAAATATTGGCGGGAAAACATTGGCGAAAAAATATTAGCGGGAAAATTAACCATTTGTCTCACCTTTTTTTATCATAAAAAGAGATATACTATTTTAAATTTTAATAACTATATTTTTTAATATATATTTTATATTTATTAAAATATTATATAAACATTACACTTTTTTGTGAAAATTGTTGGTCAAATTGCAGTCAACGTTTCCCCAGCGACATGTCGCTGGAGAAACTTTTTGTTCGTCGTTTTGTTAAATAGGCGCGTTAAGGAAAAACATTTGGAGGGAATCCTGAAAGTTTCCCAGCGACATGTCGCTGGGGAAACTTTGGGCCATAAATAAACAACACATTAACACTAATCACTTGGATTAGTCCGTGGAAGAAAGTTTCCCCAGCGACATGTCGTTGGGAAAAATTTGGCGGGTTAATCTCCCCCCTGCATTTTTGTGAAATAGTTTGGTCAAAACTCAGTCAACGTTTCCCGAGCGACATGTCGCTGGGGAAACTTTTCTTTATTTTTTGGTCAAAATTTCTACGAGCAAGTTTGCCACGTCAGACTGATATTGTCGTTTAGCGTCGTTTCCCCAGCGACACGATGTCGCTGGGGAAAACCCCGATGGGGAAGGGCTGGATTGTTGTAGTGGATAATGGTTTACTATGTTTTTTTTTATAAATACTGGAACTAGGTTGTGCATGTTTATGCAATTTGTTTGTCTACCCTATTTGAAAATTTCTATTATTATGTTTTTAAATTAATTACCCTAATTTTATAAAATTGTAAATCTGGTTATAGAGTCATCTAAGCATTACGTAATGTAATCAAGGATATATATATATATTTAATAATAATATTCCATAACTATATTCGATAATTATCTCATACTGTCTATAGTCGATTTTTCATGATCGTCTTTACCATTATACTTTTAGTACAACATTGATAACTTCTAAACCTTTATTAAAAAAAAAATATAAGTTGAACAAATTATTTTTTTAATTCTTCCATCATTATAGTCGATAGATCTCATACTCCAAAGGTATTATTCTTTTCTTCGTTTATCAAATTAGGCTTTTTTTGGTATCGAATCGTATGATATTAGTACTCGTCGCGATCTTTTTTCTGTGCTATTAGGGCGTTTCTCGTTAGTTTGTGTGTTTGTTCAACATGCTTGAATACTGTAGCAATATTTACATAAACATACACAAATAAACTTGTTTTGCACAACAAAATTTGTTTCTTTTTAGTGTTTGTTTAGTTAACTTAATTCAAATAACGAACAATAATCCTCCTAGGGTTTTACAAATTACTTTAGCCATATGCCCGGGGTTCTTTTTAGTACTATACTTTTTCGATTTGGACGATGGACGGGGTTCCTGTTTATGCTGTATACACTTTGAGACAATTTGATCGGAAATTCATTTATTAGTAAAAGAATAAAGAATTTGCTCTTTGGAATTGTGTTTCTATTTTCAATATACAGATGCAAATCTTCGTTAAAAGCCTCTTTGGTAAGACCATCACTCTCCAAGTCGAGAACTCAGGCACCACCATTGATAATGTGAGGACGAAGATCCAGGAAAGAGAAAACATCCCTCCGGATCAGCAGAGGCTCAACTATGGAGGGTGTGAGCTCCAGAATGGACGTACGCTTGCAGACTGCAACATTAAAGATGAATCCACTCTCCACCTTTTCCTCCGTCGTCCTCCTTCTAATTGTATAGTTTGTGGTTTTAAATAGTAATCGTAAGAAGCTGTTTCCAAAATTAGCTTAGTACTTATGTTTTGAATGAATGTTTATAGCCTTTGTTTAACTATGGTTGTTTGCGTTTTTACTGTAAATCTCTCTATTGTGTCGTTTGGTATTAAACCGTTGTTCATGTACCGCAGGGACTATGCTTCCCTTACATCTCATAGCAAGTTGATCAACATCAACCTGCAGACTGCAGTTTAAATCTGAGGCTTAATAATATACGACACGAGACAAAGGGCTAACAAGGCCAATGCAAGGATAACGTATGTAGAATGACATTATATGATAGATGTTTATTTTTTGGTTAAAAATATATTTTTTACACAATAAAAAAAGCTATATTTGAGAACACTAATTCTTTCATATTCAATATCTTAATAATGAAATATTTCTTATAAAATAAAGAAAAAAAACGTAAACAAGAAAAAGTGAAAAGACTTTAAAATAACCTTTTATTTTGATTTACGAATAAACTGACACTGATCAAAACTCTAAAAATACATAAAATTACCGGTTATCTAACAAACTCACAACCAGGTAACTGAAGCACCCAACTTTTAAAAGTTGACATGATCATATTTTAGAGTTGTTTGAATATAACAAGACTTAAAAGTCAAAACTCAAATATTTTAGTGTAATAGTCAAAAAAATCCTTTTTGTCACAAGGCATGTGGATCTCTTTGGGAACATGCGGTTCATTGTAAAGAGCTTCCGGGCTTCAACTACCAGCCTGATATTGTTAGGGACGTTGTTTTTACATATGTTGGCGTGCTGAGATCTCTGCCAAGAAAGAAGCACCTGCTAACTTCTTGACTGATCCGTTAGATACAAGATCCACACTCAGACCGACTGATGTTTGAGTTTTTAGATAGATCGGAGGGAAACATGCGTAGATCTGACTGGGGTTTTCCTCTCGTGAGATTGAGTAGTCATGGTGTTACAACGAATCATTCTACTCTGAAATTCGCCTCATGCAAAGTAAAAAAAAAACTTCATTGAAAATTAACATGTGTTTATTCCTATCACATTTGATATATACGGTTTCCTTCCACGTGAGATGGTGGAGCTTATGATAGGACTCAACTGTTTATGAATGTAAAAATGATACCAAAACCAACAAGATAGATTTTAATCACTCAACCAACCACCCCTTTAGTGATATCTTTTATTAAAACTATAAACACAAGAAGATGAGTCCCCAACACGGATGCTCACCAAACAATACAACCAGAAAGAAAGATAGTCCCCACTAGGTGGATTCTATCAAATCTAAACAATTACTCACGCTTACAAGATCCTAACCAAACTATAAAAACTAGATCAAGATGATCTAAAACTAAAACTGCAACCAAACCAAAAAATTCGTAACTGAACGATTGAGAAAAGATTTCTTTGTGTGTGTGAAGATAATGGAATGAATGAATGAAACGAGTCAACGCTGGCCAGCTATATACAACTCTCAATACCCAATTGCACTTAAGGTCCCTGCATAAACAACAAATATACAAAACAAGAAAAGATGCAAGTAATACACTAATAATAATTGCAAAGAAGTCCCTGAAAATATACAAGCTTGTCAAAAATGTTATAACTTTTAACACCCTCCCTCAAGCTTGTAAACCAAACAAGTTAACCATGCCAAGCTTCTTGACCAAGAGAGCATGTTGAAATGAACCCAAGGCCTTAGTTAGAACATCAGCAATTTGATTTTTAGAATCCACTTTAACAGTTCTAATAAGCCCTGAATTTACCTTCTCTCTGACAAGATGCACATCAATATCAAAATGCTTAGTCTTCTCATGCATAACTGGATTAGCAGCTATTTGCATAGCAGACTTATTATCACAACACAAGCTCACAGGAAGCAAGTTGGTTATACCAAACTCACTTAACAGCTTGACAATCCACATAACTTCACAAGTAGCAGCTGCCATTGCTCTATACTCAGCTTCAGCTGAGGATTTAGACAAGGTAGCTTGCTTTTTGCTTTTCCAGATTACAAGATTGCCATTAACATAAACACAATAACCAGATACTGATCTTCTGGTTATAGGACATTTAGCCCAATCTGAATCAGAATAAGCAACAACTTTATACCCTTCAGTACTTTTATTAAAACTAATACCATTCCCAGGTGCAAGTTTTAAGTACTTTAACACTCTCAAACCTAAGTCAAAATGTGACTGTAAAGGAGCATGCATGTGTTGGCTTAAACAATGTACAGCATAAGATATATCAGGTCTAGTTAAAGTTAAATAGATTAACTTTCCAACAAGTTTTTGATAGTTGGTAATATTAATCAAATAACTATCACCATCAGATTCTTTATGAGCAAGTACAATATTTTCAGGTAAAGGTGTAACAACAGGTCTACAAGCCAACAACCCATACTCATTTAACAGTTCTAAACAATATTTTCTCTGACTTAAACACAAACCTTTTTCAGTTTTAAGAACTTCAATTCCCAGAAAGTACTTAAGTTCTCCAAGATCTTTGATTTTAAACCTATTGTTTAAAAACTTTTTGAACTTATCAATCTCAACTTCAGAATTTCCAGTCAAAACAAGATCATCCACATAAACAAGCAAGAACAATTTAATCTTTCCATCTGTTTTAACAAATAGAGAATGATCATTTTTAGACTGAGTAAAACCAGCATCTAACAATGTTTCAGTAAGCTTATTATTCCATTGTCTAGGAGCCTGTTTAAGACCATATAAAGACTTTTTAAGCTTACAAACTTTGTTGTCACCAGGTTTAGAATATCCAGATGGTGGAATCATATACACTTCTTCTTTTAAATCACCATACAAAAAAGCATTATTAACATCCATCTGGTAAAGACTCCACCCATTTTGCACAGATAGATTAATCAAACATCTAACAGTACTCATTTTAACCACAGGACTAAAAGTTTCCTCATAGTCTATACCCTCCCTTTGATTACAACCTTTAGCCACAAGTCTTGCCTTATATCTTTCAACTTCACCAGTTGAAAGATATTTTATTCTATAAACCCACTTAGACTTAATAGGCTTTCTACCAACAGGAAGGTCAACAAGATCCCAAGTACCATTTTCATACAAAGCTTGCATTTCAAGATTCATAGCATTAATCCAATTTTGATCATCACAAGCATCTTCATAACAAGATGGTTCATAACTCTTGTTAAGACTAGAAGTAAAACCAAAATTTTTCATATCAAGCATAGCATGATTACAAAACTTATACAAACCATATCTTAGAGAAGTATTAAGCACATAATCATTTAGCTTAGCAGGAAACTTAGTAACTCTTTTAGACTTCCTCTGTCCAACCTCCTCTGTCTCATTGTTTAAAAAATTTTCAAGAACCTCATTGTTTAAACCAAAATTGCCCTCAGATACATCTGTTTCTCCTATGGGAGTTGCAGTTAATCTATTACTACTACTTGGTAAACTATTAACTAAGTCATTTCCAGCTTGATTAATATCAATATCTGGTTGACTATTACTGTTATTAGTTACATCCTCAGTAGTAGATCTACTACCCTCTCTACTCAAAGAAGTATTCCCTTCCTCATCATCATTGGGTCTTGAAGTTTTGAAAGTGTTTTCAGACTCAAAATAATCAAAAAAATTCAAAGTAGAAACTTCATTTGATGACTCTAAAACTTGATCACTGTTCATTTTATAAGGAAACACATTTTCATAGAACTTAACATCTCTAGAATATATAATTCCTCTATTCTCAAGACCAAAAAGTTTATAAGCCTTTTTTCCACTAGCATAACCAAGTAAAATACATTTTTCAGATTTTTCAGAAAACTTATCATTTGTTTTTAAAACAGTTGCATAACACAAACACCCAAAACTTCTTAAATGAGAAAGGTTAGGTTCTCTACCATACACAAGACAGAAAGGAGATTTACCATTTAAAACAGAGGAAGGAAGCCTGTTAATCAAATAAGCAGCAGTTAAAACACATTCAGACCAAAACATAAGAGGAATCCCCCCCTGAAACATAAGGCTTCTTGCAACATTAAGCAAGTGCCTATGTTTCCTTTCAGCAATACCATTCTGTTGTGGAGTATATGCACAAGTAGTCTGATGAACAACACCCTTACTACTAAGAAAATCATTCATATTTTTATTCACAAATTCAGTGCCATTATCAGATCTTACAATCTTAATCTTCTTATTAAACTGAGTTAAAACAAGATTATAAAAAATCATAAACATTTGGAAAACTTCATCTTTAGTTTTAAGCATATACACCCACACAGATCTACTAAAGTCATCAACAATAGTCAAAAAATATCTGAATCCATCTCTGCTAATCACTTTATAAGGCCCCCAAACATCAAGATGAACAAGTTCACCAAGACACTTAGATTTATGTTCACTTAAAGGAAAAGATTCTCTAATTTGTTTCGCCTTATGACAAACATCACAAGGCAAATCATTATTAATATTTTTCAATTCCAAAGAACCCTTTAACAACTGTAAAACCTGATTAGCAGGATGACCCAACCTATTATGCCAAACATCTTTAGATACAAAACATGTAAAATACTCACAATTACTAACAGCAGGAACATTATCAGTCTTATCAAACAAATATAGACCAGCAAATTCACTACCAGTCCCCAAGACTGTTCCTTGAATCAAATCCTGAATATAACATTTTGATTCATCAAAAACAACTCTAAGTTTACTATCTTTAATCAACTTATTAACAGACAATAAACTAACACAATACTCAGGAACAACCAGAACATCAAACAAAACAACACCATTATTAAGTTTCAAATTTCCAACATGTGTAATCTTAGCTAATGTGCCATTAGGATGTCCAACAGTAAGTTTTAAGTCAGACACATCAACAAGATTAAACATGTTTTCAGTATTATTAGTCATGTGTTGATTAGCACCAGAATCAACAATCCATCCAAAATGATAACTCACCCCATCAGTTTTAACAGTAGCACAATAAAACTTATAAAAACTTTGATTAAAAAACACATTGCAATTAAAAAAGGAACAATTTCCAATACCTGCCACATTAGCCTGAACCCTTGAAGAAGAACCATTGTCATTGAGCAGACTCATTAACTTGAGCATCTGCTCATTACTCAAAGAAAAAACATTGTTGCTGTCTTTATTAAACTCCACATTATTACTCTTGTTGTTATTAAAAACATTTGCAGGTTTAAGATTAGGATTCTTTTTAAAACATGGAGGATATCCAATAATTTCAAAACACCTCTCAATAGTATGACCCTTTAAACCACAATGTTTACACAACAAAGAATTATAATTCCCTTTGTTACTAGCATTACTTCCACTGGATTTATTACCATTACCAGTATTACCCCCAGACCAACTACCAAACTTATTCTTATCATCAACAGTCTTAGCCACAAAAGCAGAAACTTGAGTTTTCTCAAGTTTAACAGAACTAGAAGGAATCCCCCTATGAGATTCTTCCCTAGAAACAACAAGAAAAGCATCTTTGACTTCAGGAAGGACTTCCCTAGTCAAAATGCTACTCCTTATGGGTTGATAAACATCATCAAGACCCATAAGAAATTGCATTAGCTTAAGCAATTTTCTATGATCAGCAATTTCCAAACCAGCCTCACAAGTACAATCAGGAACTTTAGTTAAAATATCAAATTCTCTCCAATAAGAATTAAGTTTATGATAATACTCAGAAACAGGCAAACCACCTTGCTTAAAACAATTAATTTTCTGAAGCAAATTAAACACAATAGAACCATCAATTCTATCATAAGTTTCCTTAAGTTCAGTCCAAACACTAGCAGCATTATCAGAAAAAACATGGCCAAGATACACATCTTGAGTCAAAGAACCAAGAATCCAATTAAGAACAACAGCATTACATTTATCCCATTGAGCAAGAAACACAGGACTAGCAAGATAAGTATCTCTAACACATCCACCATCAACAAAACCAAATTTACCCTTAATCTGCAAAGCAAGTTTCATAGCACTAGCCCATATTCTATAATTTTCCACACCAGACAATTTAACAGAAACAATAGAAGCACAATTAGAATCACCAGGATGCAAATGAAGAGGATTACTCTGATCTAATGCATTAATAAGAATAGCCATGATCAAAACAAAACAAAACAAATACCAAAACAATAAAACCAACTAAACCAAACAAACTAACAAGAACCAAACAACCAAAAAACAGAAAGCAAATAAACCAATAAACCAGACAAACTAAACTAATAAACCAAGAAACAAGAACTCACACCCAAGCTTCTCAAAGCTAAATCAACGAGAATGGGACTGACCAGAGCAGGTATCCAAACCACTCAAACGGTGGAAGGTCAAGGTGTTAATCAGCCTGTTTGCTCCCCGTTGACTTAAGCCAGATTCACTTAAGAGAAAGAAAAAAACTTACAGAGCGAAAACAGCAGCGGAATATACCAAGAACCAACAAGAATGGCCCCAAAGAACCACAGATCAACAAGATCAAGAAAACCCTAAAAAGAAAAATTAGGGTTTCTTCAAATTGACCTTCAGAATCGATCAATCACCACGTTAATCAATGATTAACAACTCAAAAACCGTCAAGAACCACCAATTAACCAAAACCCCCAAAAATTAGGGTTTCAAGACAAAACCCTAATTATCACCAGAAACACCAATCGAGCCTCAAGAATCAACCAAGGGCTCTGATACCATGTAAAAATGATACCAAAACCAACAAGATAGATTTTAATCACTCAACCAACCACCCCTTTAGTGATATCTTTTATTAAAACTATAAACACAAGAAGATGAGTCCCCAACACGGATGCTCACCAAACAATACAACCAGAAAGAAAGATAGTCCCCACTAGGTGGATTCTATCAAATCTAAACAATTACTCACGCTTACAAGATCCTAACCAAACTATAAAAACTAGATCAAGATGATCTAAAACTAAAACTGCAACCAAACCAAAAAATTCGTAACTGAACGATTGAGAAAAGATTTCTTTGTGTGTGTGAAGATAATGGAATGAATGAATGAAACGAGTCAACGCTGGCCAGCTATATACAACTCTCAATACCCAATTGCACTTAAGGTCCCTGCATAAACAACAAATATACAAAACAAGAAAAGATGCAAGTAATACACTAATAATAATTGCAAAGAAGTCCCTGAAAATATACAAGCTTGTCAAAAATGTTATAACTTTTAACAATGAACAACAACGTTATGACGCATAAATCCACAAATATGGTTTTCAATCAAATTAGTTTAGCTATCAAAAAAAGGTTAAGGACGCAACTTGTTTTACGGTTATGTAAATAATATGACGATTCCTATTTAAAAAACTAGTTGATTTTTTTTTCAAAAAGAAAAAATATTCACCAGTTTGAAAAAATAAATATGTGTTCATTGATTTTATTTTTTTAAAATATTCACGAGTTTAAAACAAATATTGAATGTTGGTCACTTTCTTAAAAACAAATTATAAACCAAAAGAAAAAAAGATATGCAAAAACAAAAAAAAAGAAACGCTTGTCGTTATAACTTTCTAGAATTTTTTAATTATTTGCCTATTTCTATAAATTTACGTCTCATTGAACTTACCTTATAAGATAGCTACCTTGAGTTGCAAGAAAGGGTTAACCATCTTATTATAAAATCTATAAATACACACCTCTATATATATACCCCTCGACTTATCACATACGATTAGAACCGAACATATAATCAATCTCAATCCTTTAATTCGTAACTTTGCGAGTGTTATTTTTCTCAAGATGGCCACAATACAGCCGACAGTGTTCGAGGACGGTATCGAAAACCCTAAGGTATCATCTTTTTCTTCGCGTTTTATTACTCATTATAATATTTGATCACTTGATGTTCGGATTCTTATTGTGTTTGAGTTTTCGATTTACAGATGCAGTTATTCGCTAGGACTCTTGGTGATCATACCATTGCTCTCAACGTTGAGAGGTCAGACAAGATTCGTAGTCTTAAGGCTATGATCCAAGAAAAGGAAGGTATTCGTGCGGATCAGCAGATGCTGATCTTTGGTGGTAAGCAGCTTGAAGACAACCGTACTGTTGCCGATTACAATATCGAAAAGGAGAATACGATCCATCTTGTTTTGCGGTTGAAGGGAGGGATGCAAGTCTTTATTAAGACGCTCACTGGCAAGACCATCACGTTGGAGGTCGAGAGCTCGGATACTATCGACGTTGTTAAGACGAAGATCCAGGATAAAGAAGGCATTCCGCCTGACCAGCAGAGATTGATTTTTGCTGGGAAGCAACTTGAGGATGGGCGCACTTTGGCAGACTACAACATCCAGAAAGAGTCCATCCTTCATCTTGTCCTCAGGTTGAGAGGAGGTATGCAGATTTTCGTAAAGACACCCACTGGAAAGATAGTTACCTTGGAAGTTGAGAGCTCAGACACCATGGAAACTGTTAAGGAAAAGATCGAGGATAAGGAGGGAATCCCACCATACCAGCAGAGGTTTACTTTTGCTGGAAAACCACTTGCAGCAATTAATGTTGCTTTAGCTGACTGTGGCATCCACAAGGAGTCAGTAATCCACCTTATCATTCGTCCTCCTGGTGGCACGGCGATATATGTTACGACTCTCAGTGGCAAGATCATCATACTCGACCTAGACGAAGATATTGGGGTTGAGGGCATCCTTCCTGACCAACAAAGGCCTCACATTTCATGTTGTTATTGTGTCAAGACCATAACTGGCAAACCAATATTCATGTCGAAATTCTCAAAAAGAACCCCAAACAAGTGGCCAAAGACAAAACACAGGTTTCAACGTTTGATGTAAGGAGATACGAAAAGTTACATCTGTGCATGATTTCTGGATACTGTTTTCAGATTGTTGGTTTATGGCTTTTTATGTTTTGAAAAATCATGGTAAGAATTTGTTTGGGAAGTCTTAACCTTTTTTTTAATAAATTGAAAGCCTATATTTGAATGTTTTCGTTTGGTAGTAATTTTGTTGGAGCATGAACTGTTGATAGATGAAACCGAGCTTAGTTAGCGATTTAAGCTCAAAAGTGAATGATTGTGTTGGTTATAGGATCAGTTAGTATCGATTCTTTACGGCTGGGTTTTTCTATTTCAATCAGAATTAGATTGTCATTGAATTCACAGCTATAACCACCATTGAAATACAATTAAACAGCATAATTAACTGGTGACTTTGCAACTAAGATGAACACTTGATCAAACTAGCTAGTTGTTGAACTTCATAAGAAAGATGTGTGTGATTTGTTTAAAATATGAGTTAGGTTCGATCAACCAGAACGTTTTCCCTAATTGTCACATAAGTTTTAGTCCCCTTAAATCTTAATTACTCAACATTCTGCAGAGAGTCCCCGAGTGACATAACGGTAAAGGGTGGCAAAGAGAAAGCCGATGTGTAGTTCAGAACCCGTGCTTCCGTGCATGACCTTCTTTTTTTTTTTGCTCTCAGGACAACCATGATATGCCGTGTGTGCACCTTTAGGTGGTGTTACCCTACACTCTGCGCATGTTAAGAAAAGCTTGATAACTAAATCCAACCTTTAACCGTATAGGTTTGATCACGGTGTTAATATGTGTGCAACCGCATCAAATCAAAGTTGAAAGTGAATAATCTCATAAAGAAGCTTTACTTCTTTTGCGGGAAAGTCTCAGTATTGTGATGTATCATCACTTTCTGTCCCTAGACCTGTTGCCATTACACTGCCTGTATATATTTCTCTTATAGAGTAACAATTATCAGTACAATTTAGTTAGTTGCAGAGACAATACGACATGAATGTGCATACTAGGAAGTACTCCTATGGATTCCTAAAATGTTTTGCACGTATTTTACTATGTTTAAGGCTTTAAGCCATGAATACATATATATTTGACAACAAAACATATGCTCACTCATGTTATCACTGTCAAAATCATTTATACGCGTAACAATCTTCGCAGCGAATTTAACATTCCTGTGGAGTACCCTACACAGGGACGGACCCACTTGGGAGCTGGGTGTGGCACGGGCCACATCCTATTTTAAGTCACGAAGTGTATTTTGTTATCAATAAGTGTCGATCCTTAAGGTGTGCAACCCCTGAAAAAAAAATTTGCTACTTTATTTCTTGTAGTGCAACTTAGTTTAGCTAAAAATTTCGTTATAGTGCAAATTTGTGCAAATTTTAGTACATCCGATAAAAAAAACTAATGCAAAACCCTTCCGAAAAAACAACCACCTCAAAATCCTATGTCCGCCCATGACCCTACAAGCCGCTAGCAATGGTAACCACACACTAGCAGTTTTATTTTCCGGCGTCTTACATAAGAACCTAAAAGCTTCTTCCAATTTCCAAACCCGACCCAAAAATCCGCCATACAAGCATGCAGCGCTCTAATTCAGGACGTATGTTATAATGTTCGGCCATTTTATTAAACAATGTCAAACCTTCACCATTCCTGCATGACTACAAGCCTACAAGGTGTCAAAACTGTCACAAAGGTCAGAATTCGATGTAAACCCTTCAACCTCCATCTGCTAGGATAATGAGCTAGAGAGCTTCATACGCGTGGCCGTGTGAAGATGTTGTGTCACTTGCTTGTGTGCTTTATGAGCTTTATGAGGATGTTTAGAGAAAACAAAATTCAAATATGGTTTCGAAGTAGTTGATGAATGGCTTAAAGGCTGAAGTGAATAGAGTGATCGGCTGTGTGGATAAAATTTCATGTCAAATAGGTTAGGAATATGTCGGGGCTGCTATTGTTTTATTACGTTCTATGATTTTAAGTTTTATTATTTTCAGGATGGTTTAGAACAATTTTACAAGGGCTTATGATATTTTTAGGATTTCTATGTACAATTCTCATCATGCATGTCGTATATCATCTCCATCTTATAAATAGATAGCTAATGTTTGACCCGGATGCATTTTGTAAGATTTTTAAGACTACAATTATTCTTATGTGGTCTACGTGCTCGGTGATATTATACGTAGGCTGAAATCCGAATTATGGAGCAAAATTCGTTAAAGCGGGAGCATAAGCTAAGGATTTTATGCCTAGAGGTTTTGCTTATGCTGAAGCTGATGATGTTGATAATTTGTATAATATATACCCTTATCTGTATAACTAAATGATTAAAATATAAATATTAGTTTGTGTTTCTAATGACATGTAGAGTAGACGATAACTGTTGCTCGAGCCTATGACATGACGGCATATTTGATTAAGCATGTGACATCGTGTGCATTCAATTTGTTTTACTCA
Organism: Glebionis coronaria; assembly: GCA_025667525.1. Classification (NCBI taxonomy): domain Eukaryota; kingdom Viridiplantae; phylum Streptophyta; class Magnoliopsida; order Asterales; family Asteraceae; genus Glebionis; species Glebionis coronaria. The sequence goes on from JANFOE010000526.1 coordinate 551,083, forward strand.
TGGTACCTTTGTTTAATTTTGCGGGACACAGTATCCGTTGACCTAAGGTGTGCAAGCACAACATATGGCAGCCGGTTTGAGCAATCCTATCATTTAAACAACACTCCTTCCCGATATGCCAAATTCTGAAGTTCCAAGGCAGAGTAGCTCACCAAGTGGTAAGATGTTTATCTATACATTGTTTTCCAATGGATGCTCAAAGTTATCCCAAATTTTTCTTAAGAATTATATCTTTTATTTGCCCAGGGATGAAACACCAGTTGGTGAATGATGCTGAATCAATGTGGTTAGTCTTACACAACTCTGCACGATTTAAAAAAAAGCTTCAAATAATTATCTATTGCTTTTGTGCTAATTATATGTGTTCTGCAAATGATAGTTCTGAAAGAATTTATGGAACACATATCTTCTTTTAAAGGATTTATGTTACGACGTATATCCACGTTTGAGAGAATTTTTTGTTTTATTGTGTTTAATTCAAATTCTAGGAAAAAGCCAAGATAATCCTATGCATGTCAAATATGATTTCTTTGATAATGTGCTTGAAAAACTCGACTAAGGTGATACAATCCTTACAAAAGCCGTTGCACTAGACTTAATGTTTGTACTATTGTTTGCAAGCTTCGAAACAACTTTATTAGCCATAATAGTAAATATCAAGGTTCAAAGGCATTGTAGGATTGAGTGTTAGGTGAATAATAGGATGCTAATTCAACATAACCTTTAAATTTGCGTTCCTAATTTCAGCCGAACTATATAAAATTGTTACTGTATGCAGGATGAGCACGACTATATTCTAAGAAACAAGGAAAAGAAAGAAGCTTTGCTTACATAAAAAGAATACAGGTTGATAACATACACAATTTCTGGTATGTCATTTACTCTGTAATTATCAGGTAGTAAACTTCTTTATGAATTTTAGAGTATTAACTTATTCATAGCCAGTTTGCAGCCTAAATTGCGGAAATTACGGATGAGAATGAAGATGAAGATGTTAAATATTACTCATACGAAACTGTACATTTAGCATATTCCTTTAAATTATTACCTAAATGGCACATTTAGATTTCTAAATTCAGTATGTTATAAAAGATCCTGGATATTACATATCTTATGTGCTTTTTTTAATGTGTAATATTTTCGAAACCAAATTAAATGTCAAATTTTTGAGGTTTCTTTCTTTAATTTGTCTATTGGTGTTTTCCTTGGCTCTTACATCATGATCAAAATAATAAGATTTAATTAAAAAAAAAAAGACAATTAACTATTATCGATCACATATGAAAAAAGAAAAAAAGCCAAGAAATGTATTTTTTTTTTCTTCCAAAAAATACATTATTAAAAAACATATAAAAAACCTCGTGCGTGCACGGGCATTATAACTAGTGGAAACTAAAGCAAAATCAACCCATTCAATGCCAATGAAACTTAAAACCAAATAAGCCATTGGAACAGTATAATAGGATAAAGGGTTTATTGCGTGGAAATCTATTAACAGAAGACTAAGTACCATCATAACAGTAGAGAAAAATTCAGATACATTAAGAGCAAAATAATTTAATCCTTATTCTGCAATAAGATAGAGCTTAGTACTCTGCATTGATCCTTGTAATTCTATGGCGCTGATATTTGTCATATCAGACCGTATCCAATAATTTGTCATTCGTTTTCCTTTTAATCAATAGAACCCAAAAAGATATTTTAAGTCATTGACTGTAAGGCGAGTCTGGGGTCTGCCCGCCTCATCCTCACCAAATGCAGATGCCACCATGGCCCTCTTCTTTTTCTGACATAATCAACAAATATGTTACTAATGACGACAACATATAATCAACATTTGGAATTCACAAAGATATGAATATAGCAGCAATGTCACAGGAATCATTCAAAACACTAATTTCAACAATTTTATAAAGCTGACTGAACTTCGTAAATATTCTTTAAAAAACCATGTGACCTAACCAGAATCGAGGTAAATGTCAATGATATATTTATTTTCGACTTGAATGACAGCAAGAGAGTGTAGTTACCTGAAGTTCTAAAATCCGGTCTTCAATAGTATCTTTAACAGTCAACCGCAACACTTCAACTGGACGAGTCTGGCCGATCCGATGAGCTCTATCAATGGCTTGTTCTTCGGTTGTCGGATTCCACCAGAGATCCAAGAGGATTACATGATTAGCAGCAACCATGTTCAACCCAAGACTTGCTGCTTTTAGTGACATAATCATAACACTTACCTACAAGATTGTCAATTTTAAAAACACCAAAAAAAGCAGCATAAACAAGTATGTAATAGAACAAATCAATTAGGTTATGCTTTGTACATACATTGGGAAGTTTATTGAAATCTTTCACTGCTTTATCTCGTTCAGGAATAGACATTGTTCCGTCAAGTCTTCGAAAACCAATGGAAGAATCTCTAAGACATGCTTCAAACAAATCCAACATCTTCGTCCATTGCGAAAATACAATTGCTTTCTCGCCCGCGACAATACCACGAACAGACGGATCAACAATTGAGTGTATATATTCCATGGCAGCTGTAATTTTTGATGATTTGAGGGCCCTTGCAGCTTCGATTTTAGAGGAGTTAACGGCATCATTGGATATATAATGATCAAGAGGCTCAGCTTTAACTGAACTAGAACAACCATCAGTGGCAATTTGAAGTGTCGATCTAGAAAACACCAACGACGGATCAAGTTGAGCTTTGCATCCAGATGACGGGCACTCACAATCATCAGTTGAAAGTCGTTCAAGGATGCATTGATTACAGAAAACATGTTCACAGGTCGTCACAACAGCATCTTCAGGTGGATCCTATAATTAAAATGTATATAAACATGAAAATGATATATAAGACAACTTTTCAAGAATAATATCGCTCTATGTTTATGTAGTATGTGATGACTAATACCAATATAAAGTATCAAATGCAAATTCTCATAAACTCAAGATAATAAGGCTGATTGCAGTCAATAGTGATAAATGTTAAAGTATCAGAAAAACTGTGTTTGGACGATGTATTGATAATCTAGACACCTATTAACTAATTATTTTTTAAGCCAGTGATCAAGAAAAAATGAAGTACAGATGTGCTGATAAAGCACAACTAAAGGCAGAAATCCCAATGATAACAAAAAAGAAAGTGTGGAAGAGTTCTTTAACATACACCGCATATACCGCAAATGGCTGAAGAAGCATCCAAGCAAGATAGAAGACGGTTTCGTTTTTCTGGGAGAAGTTGTTTTGCCTCCTCAAGAGACGATTCCAACGTCTGACTTGAGCTGGATCCTGTAACAAGTAGTGGGTGACCACAAGCTTGTCGAAGGCGCAGAAGCATCACCAATATGCTTGCATAGTTCTGTTCCAGCGTTCCGGCATCACTATATTCCTGAACTCGCACAATAGTAAAGTTAATTCGTACAAAAGAAAGAGTCAACATGTGAATAGTACATCGCTTTACTATGGGGGTGACATGCAGGTTTCGCCAATAGAAAAAAACAGTTCACGTTAGGCTGAACCACAACACTTCTTATATTAAGTGTTATGCCCATGGACTGGTGGACCTAGTTGACCATTCCCCTTTAACTTTTTTTTTTCTTTTCATTTTACCCGTTTGATATGTTTGAGATGAAACACAACGCAAATAGACCTAATTAGTTAACGGTTGGAATTTCAGGATGTATTACATAAATATACAAAAATATTAAATGCATTAAAACATACTTGAAACTTAGAGCGGGATTTCTCCTCTAGGTCGGTGTAGAACTCGAGCTCCTCACCAGTGAAGTCCAGTTCTTCCATATTAACGGTCTTAGGTGGTAACGAGATGATCCGTTTTCCATCGATTAGTGTAGCTAAACAAAAAATGTCTTAATAATCTTATCCAAATACATATACCCAAAATATATTAAAGCTACGGTTGCGGACAAATCATTTAGCAAAAGCAATAAAAAGGATTTGACTCATATTTGTCTAATCGACCTAAACAACTCACAATGATGTAAGATACAGGAACCAAACCAGATGAATTAATATAAAATAGCCTTGGTTACATGATGTCCATTTCATTAATTTAAATGTAAAATACTGAATAATAGGAATCAAATAATTTTCAAAATGCAATTTCAGAGTGTCTATAAGGCAAGTTTTATAATGAACTGATATTATCCAACTAAAAGATTATCGTTGTGAGAAAATAAATCATAAATCACCTTTTGTGCGGCGGAGCAACATTGTCGTCAAGATAGCCTGTAACTTCTTATAGCCCTTTTCAGGGTCTCTATTTATCGGGTTCTTGATTGTTGAGCGAAATGTTGCTAACTCATCATAAGGATCATATCTCAAAAATCTAAAGTAACTATAAAGATCACCAATGGCATTCTGAATCGGAGTTCCCGATAAGCACCACCTACGTTTTGCTTTGAGACCCGAACAAGCCCTAGAGGCCTTAGTTCTATGATTCTTAATAATCTGAGCCTCATCCAATACTACCCTAAACCACCTCATTTTCGCGAGAGGCCGAAGTGAAGATTCTAAAACCCATTTTCCCGCTCCCTTCTTAGCTTTTTTGGATAGTTTCCTTTTCTTGGTAGAGGAAGCCGGCCGATAAAAATCGTTATAGTCGTCTTTATCACAATCTTCCTCTACTGGTTTAACTGGAACCTCCATGCTCACAATTGCATATGTAGTGAGAACAACATCGTACTTTGTTAGCTCAGCTGGATCTTTTGTTCGGTTTGTACCATGGTATATTAAAACTGAGAGCCTGGATTTGGCGCTGACTTTATTATGTAATTCATCATACCATTGTCGAATGACACTTGTAGGACAGACAATAAGTGTTCCTGCATTTAACCTACTCTTTGTACCCTGTATTGAATTTTCTATATTTATGCTGTGTTTACCATGCTTGGTCACATCCTCTTGATCAACATCATGTAAATTTGAAGTCTCCGGCATTTCCTTTTTAACTTCAGGAGCACCAACTTTAGAAGATGCAGGAGACCTTTCCGTCAAAATAAGTGCAATTGTTGATATTGTCTTACCCAGACCCTGAACCATACACAAACAATGAAAATCTACATGTTATAACACAGAAAAACCCTTTTGTCGGGGAAAATGTAAGAGTAAAGGTCACCTGATCATCAGCAAGAATTCCTCCAACGCAATGCATATTTCTCGTCTCCTTTTGTACCATCCATGATAAAGCAATTCGCTGTCACAATATTTAATCTTCTATTAGAATCCATAGTTAATGAGCTTAAACAACCTAGTTCAATTCAAAGCATACAACGCAAAAGTAAAAGAGAAGCAATATCAGCAATTTTAGTTGTGTTAAAGTTTATAATTTTCCAAATACGAGTAACATATAGATAATATGGTAATAATAGAAATTCAAATATTTACTTTATGGATATAAGGTTACTATGATAACTAAAAGAAACCTTATAAATGCATGCTTTTCTAAGGAAAAACACAAATACACTAAGATTATAGTATTTACTTGTTAATACATGTATGTCTTTAATAACAATTTTAAATTGGAAATTATAAGAATCAACTAAATAAGGTCTTAATGATAAAATTTAAAGCTTTAAACCTGGTGTTTCATTAGTGGAACAGCTAATGCACCATCAGGTGGAGTGGCCTCTGAGGTTGGCTGTGCAAGATCCTGAAATGAAAAAACATAAATATATAAAAAAATCAACTCGCATAAGCTCACAACAATAAGAGACAGTTCGTTTGCACGAAGTCTATTTTTCACTGTGAGTCGATACTCAGATCCACAACTAACACCACATGTAGATAACCATCATAACACTGAAAACTATTATGCTCACCTCCAATGCAGCTCGATAAACAGACTGTTCATCTTTTTTCTCGAAACTTGTATGATTATACCCATCTTGGGTTGTTGAAGCACTAGGTGATGACCACTTTCCAGAGACATTGGATTTCTCGTCTACGTGACACCGTTTCTTAGGCGGGGGTTGACTCATATCCTCGAAACTTGTATGATTATACCCATCTTGGGTTGTTGAAGCACTAGGTGATGACCACTTTCCAGAGACATTGGGTTTCTCATCTACGTGACACCGTTTCTTATGTGGGGGTTGACTCATATCCTCTAAAATACATATATCAGGGTCATCGTCATCGTCATCCAAATTGATCGTGCTTGAAACATTCGGCAGGCAGATTTTATGTGATAAAGAACTCATATTATTGAACCCATGTTTTCTATCCATCTCTTCCTTGATGTTCGTGCTTGAAACTTTCGGCAGGCTGATTTTAGGTGATAAAGAACTCATATTAATGAACCCATCATGTTTGCTCTCTATCTCTTCCTTGATGTTCGTTCTTGAAAATTTCGGCAGGCTAATTTTAGGTGATAAAGAACCCATATTATTGAACCCATTATGTGTGCTCTCTATCTCTTCCTTGATGTTCGTGCTTGAAACTTTCGGCAGGCTGATTTTAGGTGATAAATAACTCATATCATTGAATCCATTATGTTTGCTCCCTATCTCTTCCTTGATGTCCGTGCTTGAAACTTTCGGCAGGCTCATCTTAGGTGATAAAGAACCCATATTATTGAACCCATTATGTTTGCTCTCCATCTCTTCCTTGATGTTCGTGCTTGAAACTTTCGGCGGGCTGATTTTAGGTGATAATGAATGGGTATTATTGAACCCATTATGTTTGCTCTCTTTCTCTTCCTTTATGTTCTTAATCGAGGTATGAGATGTGATAAATGTCTTTTTGGTTGACACTTTATCCGAACAATTCTTATCAGCCAAACAAGAACTGTCATATACGCTCGTGAAATACGGCATCGGAATTCTATCATAAAGATTATGAAGAGTGCCAGGGTATCCACTAGATAAGTCCACTTTCCTTTCAGAGTCAAGTGAGCCACCAGAAAAAAAATTCCCAGATGATGTAGCACCATGTGAAGATGGCTTACTATACGACCGGTCAACTACGTCATCCTGAAAATTATACATCACATCATATGTAAACAGATCCAACTACATTTTCACAATGACGGTTCATTGTTATGATTTAAATCACAATAAATAGCAATATTGCATGTGTAACATGCTTTTACTTACAAAAATGTGAAATGAGTTTGATATTTTGTTGGAACAAAACTGATTATCTTCAAATGGTAAAATTAATTTTTGTTTAACCTTGCATGTTTTATCAATTTAAAATCACATAATCTAAAGTCCCTAAGAAAAACTTCAAAAGCCGCTGTTACAGAGCTTCAAGCTGATTCAGAACAGGGGCGGATGTATTCATTAGACAGGGGGTGGCAGCGCCCCCCATAGCTAGCTGAAAAATACAAGATTTTAGTGTAAATGTTTTATAATTTTGATCTTTTTTCGAAAGTGCCCCCACATAAAACTCAGATTGCCTCCCACTAAGATAATAAAACCCAAAATTCAACTCTCTTAAACCTTATAAACTTTTGACATATAAGTCAAAATACTCGATTTATATTTACTAGCATAGTTTTTTTCCTCCGCATCTTATTGTCATTGTCAAGAATTTTTTTTTGCCCCCCACATCCTACTTTCCTGGTTCCGCCACTGATTAAGAAATGTCTGAATTCGAAGTGTTCCAGTAATACGGCATCGAGCACAAAATAAGTGTTTACAACTCTGTAATTTCTTTTGCCAATATAAGTGTCCACTTCAAAATTAATGTATCAAGTTTTAATTCCAATTCTACATTAAGTACATGCTTATGTCGTGCACAAGGCCTTTTGTTTATTCAACAATTAGCTTAACTCGCAGACGTTTAGCTACTAGACAATATAATTAGTGGACATCAAGTATAATAAATTTCTTTAAAAAGATCACACAGATCGACTACTACAGAAAAGCTCATGAAGATCACTTCACGGCCAACTACCACTCCCGTAACCACGCCTCTTGTTCTCTAAATCACTACCTGCCAACAGACCTCTAAATAACCAAAAACCCTAGCCGGCTAGCACTAATCATAAAACCACCCTACTTTCATGGCTGTAACTCTCCACTCTCTCACCGAATCAAACGCTAACCAGCAAAATCTCTTCAACCACTACCAGCCGCCTCCGGATCAGTAAATTCCTCATATATACTATTGTGGGGGACTTGACTACTTACGTCTTACATGGCCGGGTGACATTAATTAATCTTTGGGACGTGCGAAAATCAAAACATTCACGTAAAAAAAAAAAACCTAGATATATGAATCAGAATAACTTATATCGACATATATATATATATATAGTTTAGTTAAAAACATATATACCTTTGAAGAAGTATTGGAATCAGTCTCTTCTTCAAGAATGATCACTTCATAGGTTATATTGCTACCCTTTTCCATCTTGATAAATGCTTCGGAGTATTTTTTTTTCTTAGTATGATCGCAAGTTAATCGAACTAAGGAAGGCATAGATAATAAATAGGGAAAATTATCAAATGGGTCATTTAGCCCATTACCAAATTCTCATATGGGTCCAAAAGTGTTAGTCATGCATATTTAGCCCATTACCCAATTCTCAGATGGGTCCAAAAGCGTGTGTCATGCATATTTAGGTCCAGGGCAATTGGGCAATCAGTGCAATCGGGTGCAGAATGTGTATGTTAGCTCTCTGCCCTATTTTTTAGGGCACTCAGTCAAAGTTGCCCTACTTTTTGGGACATTTGTCAAAATATGACGTTTGTTGCCGTGTTTTATCGGTTGCTCTGAACTTATATGAGAAAAACATGTTTTTGAAATTGGTGGATTCTTTTGATAATTTTCCTTAATAAAAAAAAGGATATGATCATATTTTCCAAAGATAAACTATCACTTTAGTCTATAGTTATCTCATATATTTATGGATAAGTTTTTATGATATTGGCCTTATATAATAAGACCATCAAACTTTCTAATAACATTATCAAATATCATCAAGGTATATCATCGTTCTTTTTTCCATCATTTCAATTCTTTTGTGCTATTTATGTACACGTTTGTTGTTTCTATCAAGCAGTACTATATGTATATGTACAGGGACCAAGCTCAAGACACTTATGAATTTTTTTACGTAGTGTTAATTTCTTGAGAAAACAGCCATTATTCCTAAATGCACCCGTCAATCGAAATGTGTTTCTAGTGTTCGTTTTAATTCAATTTTTACATATGTTTATTAGGATCTTCATATGCAAATCTTCGTAAGGATCTTCGGCAGAAAGACCATCCTTCTCGAGGTCAAGAGCTCAGACACCATAGATAATGTGAAGGCGAAGATCCAGGAAAGAGAAAACATTCCTCCGGAGCAGCAGAGGCTTGCGTATCAATGTTCTCAGCTAGACAATGGACGCAGTACACTTGCAGACTGCAAAATTACTGAGTTATCCACTCTTGAACTTCACTTACGTATTCTTAATGCGAATTGTGGTGTTTGTGGTTTCAAATAATCATTGTGAGAAATTGTTTGGGAAATTGGTATTTATGTTAAGAATAAATGTTCATAAACTATGATTGACAATACTTTTCAATGGTTATACATAAATATGTATATTTTTCTGTCGTTTCTTATTAAGCTTCGCATGAACTCGTTGTTCATCAGCCACTAGAACTAGGAAGCATTGGCACAAAAAGTAGGACACAAAACGCTAACATTTTCTATAGTAACAGAAAAAAACAGTATTCACGAGCTTGTAGCCTAAGAGCACAGGGAAAGTCGTGTCGTTGGGCTTTGGCACCAGAATTGCTAGTGTATCATGGCAATTCTGGTGTATCATGGCAATTCTGGTGTTATATAATTTTTTATTTTTTTTAAACAAAAATATTTAAACTTAAATAAAATTTTATTAAAACTAAAAAATATTACATTAAAATTAAACTTTTAACAAAATTAAGAAAACACTATAAAAGCAAATGAAGTATAGCTCAGTTGCATGGATGCATTTGGTTATAGTCTCCATGTGGGGAGGTCAGGGGTTCGACTCATGTCATTCCCCATATGGGGGATTTTCCCATAATTGACAGCCGGATTTGAATCCCATTGCAATGCCTTGAAGCCCCTTAATGGGAAACTGGATGGCTAGCATGGGGGTTGATATTCTCTTCGTGAGATGATTCGAACTCGGGTCGAGAGACTTGTTGCCTCGGTGGCACGCAAGATACTCCGCTGCACCAAACTGCCGTTAAAAAAAAAACACTATAAAAAAATCTATGTATCAAAAAATACTTAAGGAAAAAACACTTAATGAAATATTAGGCTAATAAATATTGGGCCTAAAAAAATAAATTAATACATCACTTAAAAACCCTAGCCCACTCTATCTCCTCTATCTCCTTCTTCTTCATCACAGCAGCGCTGCATAGACTCAGTCAGAAAAAAATGAAATGATGAACCGTGTGGGCTGGTGGGGATGGCGCCAGAGCTTTGGCGCGAGGAGACGGAGTCCTGCGCCAAGCTGTTTTCTCGCGCGGACGGACGGCGCCAGGCGAAAACGCCACCACTCCCCTTGCTCTAATGGCTCCCTTTGTTGATTGAAAATAATTTCGGTCACAGGGTTGTGAGTTCAAGTAAATATGGCTATAAAATGTGGCCACTGGGTTCGATCACTTGATTTGAAGCTAGGGTGGCAATTTTTGACACGACACGATAAACGACACGAACCCGACACGAAGTTAAACAGGTATGGGTCGAGGATAAACAGGTTTGGGTCAAAAACAGGTCAACCCGTATAACCCGTTTAATAATTGGGTCGTGTTTGGATTGAGTAAATATTAAACAGGTCGACACGTGAACCCGTTTAAGTATTTATAAGCCTCTAAACATTAATATATAACTTTAGTTTTATGTTAGATTTGGATTAAATATATTTTGCTATGTATTTAATAGGAGTAAATTCTCATTATAATTCATATGTCGTTGAAATTGTTGCATAACTATTTGTATGTTATGTTATCTTTTTTTACATCTTTATATCATTTTTTTTAATATAAATTAGTTAGATTGACAAAGTATCAACCTTATTAACCGTTTGACATATTTACTTAAACAGGTTAGACGGGTCAAAAACGGGTAACACGTGTTATGCATGTGTGGTTTAGGGTTGAGTTTCTTGACACGATTAATAAATGGGTCGTGTTTGGGTTAAGGTTATAATAACACGTCAACCCGCGAACCCGAACAGGTCGACACGAACACGACTCGATTGCCACCCCTTTGAAGCTATCTATTTTATCTAATAAACTAAAATAATTTACAAGCACCTTAAGCTTGAAAAATTAAATTAGTTACCTTAAATAACTCAATTGTACAAACGTTTCATGCATCCACATTAAAATCGTAATAAAAACCTTGCCTAATTTAACTTCT